>QANZ01034971.1:73677-89816 GCA_003254925.1 Chamaecrista fasciculata
AAAAAAAAAAACCAAAAGGGAGGGAAAATGGCAAGAGATTTCCATCAACATACAATGCAAGAGAAAGATTTTCCAAACTCCAAACACAAAATGTTGAGTTAAAAAAAAATACATGATGAATGTTGTTGATGTTAAGCGCGAGTGAAGGCTTTATTATCCTTTAATAAAGCTTCTGCTGCTCTCCTTCCTGAGACCAAAGCACCATCAAATGTGGCTGAAGTCAAATAATCCCCACACACAAAAACACCCGAATCAACTCTTGGGTTTTTCCATGGATCCGTGGGCGGGCACTGATTCGGTTGTGCAAACCCGACCCGATAACTTCTTAAAAGATTCCATGCCCTAACTGTTTTCTCCCCAAACCAACCCGAAACTTCCTCCACAACCTTTCTTGCCAGCTCATCATCTGACGTGTCCTCAAATAATCCGATCAGTGAAACGGATACAAGAGCCTTGTCGGGTGGGCCGTATGATGGAGCCACATTGGTAGCGAAAAACATGTTATTCACAATCCCCTTACCCGACCCGTTCAGAAACAGAACCGGATCCTGAACCGGGATTTTATCCCGGTCCGCCGTGAAATACAAACACACCGTGCTCCGAACCGGGGTTTTCTGAATCGGCCTGACCCTCCCCGCTAACAACTTCGCCGCTTCCGGTTCTTCAACCGCCACGATCACTCCAAGCTCACTCCTCAAAACCTGTCCATCCTGTAATCTCACAATCGGCGATTCAGACTCAGCAAGATCGATCGAAACCACTCGCGAGTTTAACAGGATCGAATCGGACGGCAACCTCGCCGCCAGCTGTTCCGGAATGGCTGAAATACCCTTCGCCGGGAGAGTATTGTCGCCGAGAGCGAGACACTTGAAGATGAAATCGAACAATCTCGACGTCGTTTCGAGCTCTCTGTCGAAAAAGATCCCACCGAAGAATGGACGGAAGAATCGCGAAATGATGGAATCGGAGAACCCTATTTTCTTCAACAGATCAATCGTGGGAGTCTCGTCCGCACTCAAAATCTCTTCATCTGATTTGGTCAGGACTCGAATTCGAGTAGATCCGATTAGCAATTTGTCGACGACGGAGCCAATTGGGTTGGGGAGAGACCCGAGGGAGTCCCAAAAATGTCGAATAGGGTCAGCGACGGTGTGGAATTGGCCATTGTAGAAAACCTGAGCTCCTGAATAGAATTTCTGGAGGTTTAGGGATTTGTAATCGAGGAGCTTTTGGGCTTCGGGGTAAGCAGTGATGAAGATTTGGAAGCCACGGTCTAGAAGAAAGCCGTCGACGAAGTCGGTGCGGACGCGGCCGCCGACGCCGTCGGATGCTTCTAGAAGAAGGAAAGGGATGTTGCGAGAGTTGAGGTGGAGGGCGGCGGCTAAGCCGGCGAGTCCGGCGCCGACGACGATTACTCCGGTGGATGATTGAGGAGGGAGGGAGGACGAATGGAGATTGAATCTGGACCGTTGATGATGATGGGAGGAAGAGATGAAGAAAGGAGTTGTGGAAGCGAGAGAGAAGGAGATAGTCATTGGATAAGGTTACGAAGGGGAAACATTGTGGCTTGCTCAGAGACCTAACCAATCGAACCAAAATGGCTTAGCTTGCTCAGGAGGCTAAGTCATTGGATAAGCTTTTGGATTGAAGCCCTTGCCACATCATCATCTGCATCTCATGTGTTTTAAATAATTATAATTATTTAGACAAAGGTTTATTTTGGTTTTAAATGTATGTCTTAATGTTCATTTTGGTCCATTATATTTTAAAATGTTCAAATTGGTCCTAAATGTTTGCAAAATAATTCATTTTGGTCCTAAATATTAATAAAATATTTCATTTTCAACCCAAACTATTGAATTTAGTCATATTTATCTCGTCTTTCATTTCAAATTCAAAGGAATTGTTATGAGGAACTCGTAGGTCTGAATTGTCGCATTCGAATTTAAAACATGAGACATATGATCATCTTTGCTTGTTTGACTATGAAACGAGTGGTCTAGTTTCAGGACCCTTTGACCTCGTTTGCTGACGGCCCCAACTGGATAGAGAAAGTACTCTTCGAGAACAATACAAAACTCTAAACTCATCACCTTTGAACTTGGAACAAGCCATATTCAATAGTTTAGGACCAAAATGAAACATTTTACAAACATTTAAGACAAATTGAACATTTTAAAACATAATGGATCAAAATGAACATTAAGGCATACGTTTAGGACCAAAATGACCCTTTAACCTATTTTTAAATCTTTTAATTTGGTCGTCTACTTACTTAATTTAGAGTTGAATAGTTTTTCCCTCTGGTCAAGTACCAAGCTTCTAATTAACTATGCATTTTTCAACACTGATTTTAATAATTTAATATATAGCTTAAATGTTAGTATTTATCCAACAACCAGCTGAGTTTTGCAAAGTCTCTTGGATGGAAATATGACAATAGCCATAGGACAAATTAAAGCATTTACTATTAAGTTTGTAATACAAAACTAGAATGAGAACGATCTTTATAATTAACACAATGATCTGGGCTCTATCTCTTTCTAACTTTTAACGTACAGGATGTTACTTGAAAGTTGAAACTACTGATATCACACGTCACGGAAGTGCATTTTGCTGTGGCTTTGATGAACAACCAGCTATTCATATAACAAACATACTTTATAAGATGCACGCACTAATTAACTAAAAAAGCTAAGTAAACTCAGGCCAAAAAAAAAAGAAGCTAAGTAAACAAATAAATTTAATATACCGGGTTTATGACTCACTTTTTTAGTATAAAACTAAAGTATCTATTATAAAAAATAGTGACTAGTTATTTCATCGTGAATCTTCTACTTAAAAGTAAATGATTTGGTACACAATGATGACTCACACTTTTGATTGTAGAGATGTATTGATTAATCTTTATTTTGGCTTCGTACATTGATCAGATTTAATTAGAAACTTTCGTGTTCTCCAAAATTCAAAAGGTAAATTGAATCGATCGTAATTCGTACGTATACTTAAAATTGCACGAACTTGCTAGAGATAGTAAAGCAGACCACGCGGATTGATTGGTGGAGATACCTAAGGAATAATTCATCAAGGTTTATATCTGCTTTTTTTTTTTTTTAATTAATTCATCTCACATTCACAATCACTTTTTTTTATTCAACATTCACAATAACTTAATATATATATATATATCAAGAGTAAACTCCCAAACTGGTCCCCGAATTATTGGGTCGCTGACAGATTGGTCCCTGATTTATGGAAATTGATAAATAGGTCCCCGAATTTTACTAACGTTAGTCAAATTNAACATTCCAGTTTAGTCCCAAATCCTCAAAATAAAATTGTAAAATGTCCCAAAACTCTTCCAAACATTCCAGTTTAGTCCCAAATCAGCAAAATGATAATATTTTGTAAGTTTCACTGATTCATTCTTCTTCAGTTTTTGTGCCAACGGCAAAGTTTGGTATTGCATTGCAACATTCAATAACAACATTGAGTATTAGCTATTAATGCAATACATTATTTTATATTTAATACATAATTTATCTTGCAATATTAGTTTAATAAGTATATCATTTTGATTTCCAATGATTAAAATATTAGTTTAATTTTTTTTAATTTTCAGAACCATTTTTTAAAACAAAGTTTTCAAACGGACCTTTTTTTTGTTTTTAATTTTTTAAAACTGTTTCTAAAATTAGTTCAGAAAAAAAAAATATTTTTGTTTTTAGAAATATGTTTTTAAAAACAGGTTTAGGAACAATTAAAAAAAACTGTTTCTATAGACAATGACATGAATAAAACAGGCCCAGAATTTATCGTATTTGAGGACTTGGTCAATTAACCACAATTTAATTTACAGTTTTTTAACAATCAAGGATCGAGAAAAATTCCTCTTGATATTGACTACTGATCATCGTGGCCAAACATGTATCACATATTTATATATACTTATATGGAATTTTCATTTTCTATTGGGAGATTGTATAGAGATTTATATTTTAATTTAAGGATAAAGCTAACATGTTTGAAGTTTAATTTTTCTTTTTAAAAAGTATTTTAGTCTTTAAAATAAAATATATGTTTGGTGCCATATTACTTTTTATCTCATATTTTTTCGTTAGATTATAAACTTGATCTCATGTATTTATAAAAAGTTTTACCATTAATTTCAATTGATCCGAATATATGAGACTAATTTTGCACCTATCCCAAATATATGAGAGCAATTCTACTACCTAACTCAAATATATAAGACCAAAAGTGTAATACGAGATCAAATTTGCAATCTAAGTAAAAAACATGAGACTAAAAGTGCAACAAAAAAAATTATGAGATCAAATTAAGACCAGAGGAAAAATTATGAGATCGAAAATATACTTTGGTCTTATTATAATTATTATATTTATTTAAATAATTTTATATATCAATATTATGAAAATTGGCCCTAAATTGCCTATAACATTTTTCTTATCTTATATTATATGGCTTCATCCATTTCTGGTCGTCCATGTTTAAAACTATAGTCTAAGAAATTAAAAAAAAAAAATCAACCCACTACTCACTCTCCCCACTTCTTTAAAAAAATGCAAAAAACAATTAAAAATTTAAAAATGTCACTACTCTCTTTCCCTACTCACTCTCCCCATATGAGGTAATTTTAAATTGGTCTTAAATATTTTATTTATTTTAGATGAGTCTTACATATTTTTATAATTTGTCAAATTAGTTCCAAACTTATTTTTTTATCAATATAAAAAATTAATATAATCTTCAATTTTTAATCAATTCAAACGTTACATGCAACGGACACGCCAAGCCCTAGTAAATAATATGACAGCAAATGTTCATATATGACTTAGAAAGAATCTTGACTTGACCTGAGTGGAGATTTCAATCACCACTAATAAATCTGTCTCCATTATACACAGTGAGTGAAGGATTCACAAACCTTTCACATTGATTTGATTATTAGTACTCTATTTAACGTATGGTTTGGTGCAAGGACCCATATTATACACATATCCGCCACGACTTTGGAGATTTAGGCTATATAATTACTTTTTAATTGGTAGATTTAATTTTTTTTAATCTTAACAAGTGTTTCATATATTAAAAAATATTATGCAAAGTTTAAGACTAAAAACAGTTAAATTTAACGTTGAAAATTGGGACACTGGATCCTCTACCATACGGCATAGTATATTGTGCGACGAGGACCAATAGCCAAGCGCCACATGTACAGTGGCGCACACATGGCACCCGTTGATTGATTCTCGTTGCATAGCACACTCTACTGTACGGCAAAAGATCCATCGCTGAAAATTGAATGACATAAACTATCTATTTTTTCGTTGAACTATCATCATATCCACAAATAGCGCTCCATGTTGACAAAAACTATTGTTATATTTTTGTCTTTGAATTTATTATAGTTAGTTGTCTTTTAAAATATTTAAATTGATCCTATATATTTTTATAATAATTTATTTCAATATCAAATTATTAGATATTGTCATATATATCTCTTTTATTTCAAATTTAAATATAATAAGCTAAGTCAATGGTAGCAGGTTACTTTTGATGAATATTTATCTATTCAATTGGGGTCGTAAGCAATAAATCAAAAGCTATCAGTTTCTTTTGACGAATATTTCTCGTTTCAAGTTCAAATGTAATGTAACTTTAGACTCATTGCATATGAACTTAAAATGAGATAAATATCATCGTATTCTGTAATTTGGGATCAAACCGAAATACTATAAAAACATATAAGACCAATTTAAACATTCTGAAAGATAAAATACTAAAATGAACTTTGAAACAAAGATATAAGATCAATTTGAGCATTTTACCTATATAATAAATAATAGAATATTCATGATATGTTGTAAAGAAATTAACAACTTAACACAGTTATACTTATTTTGGGTTTAATTTCATTGAGAATATGTAAACTTTTTAGTAAAAAAACTACAAATTATCAGATATATTCAGATAGTTATTAATTTTCATATTGTGAGGGCATAGCATGTGGGGATTCAGATTGAGTGGGTGGTTCTCATCAAATTACCCTTTCTTCACTTCATTGCATGTGATGAATTAGACTGCAGATGAAAGTTGTTTGTACCAATCGATCTGTTAGTTATTAAATTATCCTTTCTTCACTTAATTCATGCATGTGCCTATTCTTATCATTGTGGGTCATTTTCCACGCAAATTTTTATAAAGATTTATCTAACATGTGCCCTTAGGACACATTTTAAGGTTTCTTTTGATTGATTAATAAAACATCTTATATCTTGAAATCTACGAAAATTTATTTAAAAGATAATTTTTAATGTTTGAAAACTTATTTGATCCATCAAAAGAAATCTTAACATGTGAGCTAAGGACACATGTTAGAAGTATCTTTTTTATAAACTCGTATTTTCATCACTCGAGTTTTATTTTTTTATTTTTTTGGTCTAAGTGCACTTTTAGTCCCATAACTTTGGCTAAGGTTTCAATTTGGTCCCATAACTTTTTTTGTTGCACTTTTGGTCCCATATCTTTTACTCAAGTTGCAGATTTGGTCCTGTGTTACATTTTTGGTCCCATATCTTTGGTTCATGTTACATAATTGGTCCTATATTTTTTAGTTAAGTTGCAGAGTCGGTCCCATATCTTTGGGTCAGGTGCAAAATTGGTCTCATATATTTGGATCAAGTGGGACTGCCGTTGAAACTTTTTGCAAAGATATGGGACCAATTCTGCAACATGACCAAAAGATATGTGACCAAAAGTGATACGGGACCAAATCTCCAACTTTTTGCAAAGATATGGGACCAAAAGTGCAACAAAAAAAGTAATGGGACCAAACTGAAACCTGAGTAAAAGTTATGGGACCAAAAGTACACTTTGACCTATTTTTTTTAAAAAAACTAATCTCGAAGACCAAGTCTCATTCATTGAGTTTGAGCGAGTCTTCATCTTCTGGCCACAAGCAATCAAGCATTAATCTGAATGTGATGTGTTTTTAAATTTAGTGGCCATAGCACAAGCTAGTTACTACAGTAACTCCATTTTTTTCTGATCATTTCGATAGTGGCCGCGACATATCATCTATATGATTTAACGAAATTTAATCAGTGTATCTTGCGTGTTCTCCAACCCCCTTCCCAAAAAAATCTTCACTACCTTGAAAAAGATGTATATGAAAGGTTCGCCACTGATATATATATATATGAAATTCAATAAATTTCAAATATCTTATAAATTCAAATTGAGCTAAAAAAATATTGATTAATTTGCAAGAGAAAAAGAACATGGGTGGTTTGATTTGTTGATATGATATACATATATTGACAAATTGTGACAAGAGATCTTTTCCAATTACAATGAATTGAACCTAGCTAGCTAAGAATTGATTTATCATTAAACCCAAAAGTCGACTCCTTTCTTGAGTTACCTGAACTTGTTCGAGCTAGGTAATAGTAATCAAATTGGACGTATGTGATTTAAAGTAAAAAAAAAAAATTGATTAATGAACATATATCAAGAATTCTAGTCATATACGTACATATATAGCTACATCAAGTGTGTGTTGTTCATGTTGGATTTGATTTTATTCCTTCAATTCAGGAATATTGAGGGTTTGGCCGAAAGGCAGGACTACATCTATACTAGCTTCTATATCTATATTCAGTTAACCAGCATGCGTATATACAAGAAACGAATCCTTGAGTTCACAAATGACAAAATTAAATGTGTGCTTAAAGTTACAAGCACATGCATCATATATAATTCATGCATGCATGCATTTTTCCTATTGAATTTGCGGTTCCCCACTAGCGAGTACTGTTCATTTGGCTAAATCGTTTTTCTTTTGGGTTATATACTATAAGCTAATTAATAATAGCAGTTCTTTGATAAGACTGTAATAAATATGTAAATAAACACTTTATATATATATATATATATATATTGTAGGTTTGCAAATTGCAAAGTACAGCTGTTTGTGCGAGCTAGGTTGGTCCGATATTTCGAGTAAATTAATTAAATATATGCATATGGTTGCGAATTATTGTGATGAGATCATGAACATGATGTCACCGTGTGACGAAGCTGTGCTTCATTTATATTTGAAGACAAAGTCCCTACTACTCTCCAGGCCAGGGCTATTAATTAGGGCTACGTACCACCTAATTCATCATTAATCTAATTACTACAAATATATATAGTACAACTATACATTCATTCATGGAGCCATGTGATGACAGTGAACTTTAAACATATATTAGAATTCTTTATACATAGCTAACATATATTCCGATCCCTCAACAGATCAATAATTAAGTAGGGTGTAAAGTAGGGGTATGTAAAGTAAAGACACATATTCTAATACTTTCAGGTGTTTGGTATGACAATTTGAGCTATGTAAAGTGGATTACAATGTAAAGGCATTTACATTACATATACCATTTTTCTTTACTTCACATTTCTGATGTAATCCAAGTTTACCTAGAGAATTATGGTAGTACAAAATTAATAATAAGAGAAAAATTATTATTTGATCCCTTTTTTTTTACTGAGTTAACGATTTAGTCCCTCATTTATTTTAGATACATATTTGCGTGCCCGTTATGACACGCAAAGCCTCTAGTATATATATATATATAATTTTTAGTTATTTACAATTATCAAGTTGGATAGTGGAAATACTATTGGAGGTTTGAAAAACCCAATTTACTTGCGTAGTTACGTTAGAGAGTCTTCCTCACAGATTAATTAGCTTCTCATAATCCATTATATACATAATACTCAGCTCGTCGTTAATCTTACATCATTAAAAGAAGACTTTAATTTTAATCAGCATCTTTAAGTTTCTGATTCAAGTGTATGGAGAAATAAAAATTAAATAAAAAATAACAACTTGAAAAAAATAATAAAACCCTATCATATTTTAAAATTTTTCAAGATATCATTTTTAACGCTCTTAAAAACCAATACTTTTTTTTAAAAAAAAAAACTTGCTAAAAACGATTCTGATTAAAAGAACTAATATAACTTGGGCCCAAAAGGTAAACAAAATGAACAAAATCAACAACTAATATAACTTGGGCCGAAAAAAAAACTAATATAACAACAAAAACGCCGAGTGGTTGCTTACTTGCTTCACTAAATTCATTATATTGAATTGGTGTTATAAAATTGCGGTTACTGTTGGCAAATAATGACTAAAGACTTCAAGTCAACAAAGAATTATATTTAAAATTCCCATAATAATAAAAAAAGTATTATATTTAACATTAAAGTTTAGAGGAAAAAATTAGAGACTATTGAGGAAATCACAATGCACAGAGGATGTTGGGCCGAATTGGTGAGGGCTTATATTTTGCTGTTTCTGGGCTAGAAGGATTCCAATCTCGTGGTCTCAATCAAAGGGATAATTAACGTACTTAAACTATGGCTATATGATGTTAATTATGGGTAAGCCCTTCATACATGAACTATGACTACTACTTAATTGGGCTTTTTCACAAGAGAATGGTGAATATGAAAATCTTTACAAGGTTCCCAGAATTTCCAACTCTGATACACGAGTTTTATAGAGTAATCATTTTATAACTTTCCCATCAGTCATCGATTCTTCTATACTCAACCTTGGATGGAAGTGGCACTGTTTCTGTCTGCATTATATACCACAATTGCACAATCTAGTTAAAAATGCAGCTGATCCTTTTGTCTCCTATTACACTCGTAGTCTCTGAAGGATGAGAACCAACTATGTAGCATCTACATCGAGAATTCAAGTATTGTATACGTCATTAGTCCGATCCTTTGTAGGAACTACCCGTAATAACGAACTTGCAAAATGAATCTGTTTATCATAAAGGGATTCGTTGTTCCTGACTCTGCTTCACCTTAATTGTTATTTGAACAAGTAAAGTTATGTCTTGGTCCGAGTGGGAATAGCATTTCTCTTCTGCATGTCCATGGAGTTTTGAAAAATCCAAACATCTCAGAAATAGATAGAGAGGTAGGAATTTATCNACGAGTTTTATAGAGTAATCATTTTATAACTTTCCCATCAGTCATCGATTCTTCTATACTCAACCTTGGATGGAAGTGGCACTGTTTGTGTCTGCATTATATACCACAATTGCACAATCTAGTTAAAAATGCAGTTGTTAGTAGGAAATCACGCTCAGGAAATGACGCAGGTGAACAAAACTGCACCAGGTTGTAGTGACTAAAAGAACAATATTTCCAGAAGAATATATAAACAAATAAGAGCATATTATGAACAAAATTTGTTTCCTATGCTATAGCAACTAAACATTGCTCGCTTCCAAAATGACTTCAATCTTAACGGGAAGTAGTTTTACCACACTTCCCTTGTACCCATGCCAATCGTATCTTATCACTTCTTAAAGAAATGAATGTCTCCCTTAAACTAGGATCCTCGAAGAGGTCCAACGCAGAAAAGTAGAGCTGTTGATCAATGCCTTCTATCTCGTCCAAAGCTCTAATGCAGTTTGTGATGGAAAATTTATTATCGCTCACAGTTGAGTTAACACTTCTTAACCTTGAAGCAGCAACCATCTCTAGCAAAGCCTCGGCCATGGCATCGCACGTGTCTTGATCCAGACTAGGAGTTTGAGTCTCAGATGCGCGTTTCTTTTTCCTATCTGAAGAATTCTTGGTTACCTTCTCTGGTGCTGAGGTAGTCCCCTGTATGGACTTTGATAATGATGGATTTTCAATTTGTGAGACTCCTCCTTCTGGACATGAAGTTAAACCAGCAGCATCTGTTCCAACAGACTTGTCCAACTCTTCATAGTGACTAGATTGGGCATATTTTCCATCGGCAGCCGAATCTGTAAATATTGTGCAGAGCTGCTCATAGATAGGACAGTCTTTCACTTTAACTGTTTCAGGCCTAGGCTGAGCCTGTGGATAAAACTACCTATTAGAATCCATAATAAGCATTGTGAAAGGAAAGTTTAGTTTCAATGAAGGATAAAAGTTTACCCCCATGTCTTCCCAAAGGTCGAAGCCAATGCAGCAAGAATCATCCATTACGAAGTCATTATTCTGATCATAAGCAGATTTCAAATTATAAAAGCGTGTTCGAAGAACATCCAGATGCTTCCTCAATTGATTATTATTGAAATTGAGATCTGTTTGCCTATTAAACTCATCACGGATGTGATTCCATGTTTTCTTGTCAAAAACATTGTTTGGTCTGTTCCCTAGCTGAATCTGCTTGACAACCAAGTCTGCAAATATCTTGTCAAGGGATGCTGTCCATCTTGTCCTCGACCGCTCTTGCTTTGGTTGTTGACTGGCTTCAGGTTCCATCTACACCAGTGGACATGCATATATAGATCAATACTCTACTTATTGACATTATTAGAATAGAAAATACTTCTTGAACTCATCGCCAGAATTTGAGAAAAGAGAAAGAACCACAGTCCTTATAATGAATCATGATAGTTTGGACAAGTACACAACAGGTGTGGACAAAAAGTAGATCATGTCTAAGAAGCTAAAGATACTAAAAAAAAATGCCACTCACAAATAACTTCTAGATCTATTCAATGGATGGCAACCCACACAGGCAAATCGCACTATGAATATGGCAATAAGCAAGTAAAAGAGAAGGTTGACAAGAAAAAAACTAATTGGGTGTAGTGACACTGACAGCTACTGCGAGTTGTGTAGTTGTGTAAGAGAAGGTTGACAAGAAAAAAACTATTTGGGTGTAGAGACTAAAGTTTAAACATTAGGTAGAGACAAAATCATTTTACTATCATCTTGAATTCAATGGTTTTTCTGAAAATCTCCAAATTTTTACTTCAACAAGCACAATCCACAGAACATTATTAAATTCATCTCCCTCAAATCAAGTGGTTTTTGTAAAAGATCACTAGACCACTGGCGTAAAGCTAGGTGATCCATTGCATTCTGAATCTGAAGTACCGTAGAACAGAATATGCTTTAGATAAGTTGTTTTTGAATAAGTTTGAGCCTAGCAAATATTTTGTACATGTGAATGAGGTTCGGAACCAAATTTAACCAAACATTTTTAAACACGGTCACTTAACTATTGCAACAACGTAATGCCATTGACATTTGAAGGACAGTTGTAAAAAAGCATCAATCTCTCACACAGGTTTCAACATGATCATAATTTTTTTTCCCCTTTTTCTTAATCAATATGTAGGAGAACCATATATACTAGTACTAGTACAAGTAGTTATTATATAATATATACGACGGCGTCTTCCACATGGAAATACTGGAGTAACATTCCAATATTTTCTTTGTTTTTTTTCAGAAATTTCCAAGACTTTAAACTAATCTCAAAGAAAAGATCAGAGACTCAGAGATGGCGTAATGGCTAACCGCTAACCCGTGGCGTCACCGATGAAGGAGGGTGGATGTCTGAGGTCGACGGTGGGGACGAAACGGACGGTGCGGCGGCAGGCGGTGGTTCCCAAGGGCTTCAAGGTCTGATTTTGGGGATTAGGGATTGGGTTGTGATTTGGGAGAAAAGAAGATCAACCCGTGGTTTTAACAGGTCAATCTAAATTCTGCCCGTAGGAAAATCCAAAAATATACTGGAAAATCTTATTTGTTCCGCATGAGTACTAATTTACTCTTCAAATTTTATATCAACCATCAATTTTGTTCATAATCTTTTTTTTTGTTGTTAATTTCATCCTTAATGTTTTCAATTTTATTTTTTGCTCTTATTTTAGTCAAATATTAATGACAGAGACTACCTAACTAATGATATGTAATGTATAATTGATAGAAAAAAACTCAAATCCAAACTCAAATTAAAAAATAGGATATAGTCTGTCGTATTGTTGACCAAAATTTAAAACATTGGGGACGAAATTGACAGCAAAAAAACATTGAGAACGAAATTGACCGTTGGTGCAAAGTTTGGGAACGAAATTAGTACTTTTGCCTATTTATTTTTAGTATAAGTTTTTACACGTCAATCTAAGAGGTAATATGTAGCATGAATTTTTCCTTTTTTTTCTTTTGAAAAAATGGGTGAAATGATTATTTTGGTCTTAAATATATGTTTTAATGTTTATTTTGATTTTTTATGTTTCAAAATGTTTAAATTGGTCCTAAATATTGACAAAATATTTCATTTTGGTCTCAAACTATATAATATGGTCATATTTTTCTTATTTTAAATTTGAATAGGACAAATATAAAACTATGTATTGTTCTCAAGAAGTACTTCCTCAAAGACGTTCCAATCGGTTGGAAGTCCTTAGAAAAGTACGATTTTTATATTCGGATAGGGACTAAATATATATATATATATGATGATCATTAGTTGATAGAATTAGCTGCTTTATCTTTTTTTTTCTGGTTGATACTTGTACATCACATTAAGAATTAAAAAGTCAATTTATGATTGATTTCATATATCTTAATTTTCATTGGTCCTCATTAAATTACTCCTGGTTACTATAATTAATTTACCTATGATTACTCCTATCTCATTAATAGAGATAGAATGATAAAAATAATAATTAATNNNTTTTTTAGTGCATTTTTGGTCCCATAAATATGATAAAGGTTTCATTTTGGTCTCGTAACTTTTTTTGTTGCAATTTTGGTCCCATAACTATGACAAAGGTTTCATTTTGGTCCCATAACTTTTTTTGTTTCAATTTTTGTCCCATAACTATGACAAAGGTTTCATTTTGGTCCCATAACTTTTTTTGTTGCAATTTTGGTCCCATAACTTCTCAAAAGGTTCCACCGTTAGTCCTTTGGTGAATTCCATCCATATTTAGCCATTAAGTATGACGTGGCATAGTGACTAGGATCATGATGTGGCAAAATAAGATGAAGTGGACTGAAATAGGATCTATATGCAACATATTAAAACTTATCAATAGCCAACTACCATATATACAAAGATTGGTACTTCCTCTTCCTCGTCAGCCCAACGGTACTTCCTATATCATCTCTCCCGGACATAATTGATTATCAACCTGATAAACATGATAAAGAATATACAACAATATATCATCATATCCCTATGGATAAGTTGTATATGCAAAGTGTATATGTTAACAAAATTATTCTATCTTCCCCACCTGGTGACGATGGATGTGGTGTACTAAAATCTATGTAGTAGGACAAGTGTTTCTCATAATGCTTGTCTTTTCACTCAACAGTCTCAGTAGGATTTATGCTGTGTTTGGACGTACAGATGAAATTGCTTCTTTCAAGTTTCTCAGATTGCCATTGCCATTTTCTTTCACTTTCAAATGAGTCCCAGTTGTATTGTATTATATAGGGACGGTAGATAGAGTGGAGGGTTCTGGCTTTATAGAAATCATTAGAAAGTTATCTGACTTTTTCAAATCTGTGGCCTTCTCGCTTTTCAAAAAAGCTATGGTGGTGGAGTTGTTTTTGTCTGCATCGTTTACAAATTTAATAATATCACAAGGGAAAAAAGATATATGATCATTAGTTGCTAGAATTAGCTGCTTTATCTTTTTTTTTTTTTTCTGGTTGATACTTGTACATCAGATTAAGCATCTAAAAAGTCAATTTATATGCCCTTTTAAAAAAATAAAGTGCATTATGGGTTTGAAAAATTGATGTAGTGTAATCATATACTTCCGAGAGGGTGCATAAGAATGATGTTGCAGGCGTACGAAGCAATTCTCTGTAGTTTCAATGTTAAACTTTAGCATCGATACTCTGTATATTCGTTTGAGAAACGAATGACCAATCTCATCTCATGTCTTGGGTTCATATGAATCCCAAAGGGAGAAACAAATATATTTTGATTCATGGTTTATCAAAAGTGGGATGATTCTTAAAGGTAAGGAATGGACATGTAATCTGCAGATTCTCAGGAAGAAAAGCCACCAGTTTATTTCTCATATCCTTTTTTTCTTAAATCTCTTGTGAGAATCTCATCTACATATTCTTTTATCCATTTTTTTTTTCTTCCTCACAACATCACCCAAGAATCCTATGTAACGCAGTATCTACTCACGCATCCCTCCCAAAAGACACAAGAGAAAAATTAAAGAGACCACAAAACCCACTTAATTTCTTTCTCCTTTTATTTTTACCTCCTCACCTTGCACTAAACCATCCATCACATGCATAGCAATACCAATCCAAAGATGAAATGGGGAATGAAGAAAAGCAGAGAAGATAAGATTTACAACAATCTCATAATTTAGCTTTTTCATTCTCACTCATCATAATCTGTAACTTTCGGTCCTTTCATTCACATATTTTTATTTACAAATCCCACCCAAAACATCCAAGCCAAAAGAAAAAACATAAAAGAAGTTACTCACTATTAATGGCAGAAAATCACTTTAATGGCAGTGAATTAAACATCAGTAGAACACTGAGACCCCTGCTTTGAAGACAGAGGACCAGAAGGAACAGAATTCCCTAAAGCAAGCACAGAAACACAATTAACATTAAACCTTGAACGACCAGACACCCAAGTTCCCACCTTCCATCGAAGTCTCCCATTAACCTTTACATTCAAAACCATCCTTCCAGCATTCAGATCACGAGCCACTTCATATCCAAGAGAAGGAGACACAGAAAGGCCATTACCTATCAAAGAAGCAGACAAGAGATTACTCTCTTCATGATTCTGATAAAAAGGAGGCAAAGAGGCATCCATTGTTATTTGCTGACTCTTATAAGCTGCATAAACCTGAAAGTCATCATAGTAAATGCCGACTTTCTGGTTGGGATTGTTGGAGAGAAGGGTGAGTTGAATTGAGGAGTTAAGGTATGGGCCTGAGAGATTGAACTGAGAGATATCAAGGTCTTTGATGGAAAATTGAGGCTTGGAAGGATGAAGGATGAACCATATGAGAAGGATGAAGAGCAAGATTATGGTGAAAGAGGAAGAGAGGACATAGTAAAACTTCTTATAGTTTTTCTTTATGTGGAATCCTTGCTTGTTGGCACAGTGCTTTGGAGATTTTATTGTGATTTGAGACATTTTTGGAAGAGAGAAGGTGGTGAAATGTTGAAACTTTGAAAGGAGGGAAGAAGCTTACAACGTTAAGAAATGAAGGTGGGGATGGGTTATTTATATAACTTGAGCAGAAAGCAGCAATAATTTTGCT
>QANZ01034982.1:0-58964 GCA_003254925.1 Chamaecrista fasciculata
TTGTTTTTAGAGATTGAGTTGTCAAATTGATACTCTTTCAAGTACGTACTTAATTGTAAGTTTTCTCTAAATTTATACATATGTAATTGGCATTAATATAGTGGTAGAGGGTATTAAAATGAGTAGTCTTGCACTCTTGCTTACACCAATAATTATACTTTTTATATACACATGACGCGTTTCAAACATGAGATATTATAATAAAAAAAATTCAATTATTTTATAATTTAAGTTAGAATTTATTGACAACTATATGTTGTTTTTGAATTGTTTATGTACTTGAGGGAGAGGGGGAATAGTGAAGTCATCTATAGTTTGGAATTTGGATGAAGGAAAATTTAAAGAAGTAAACAAATAATCACAAGAAAAAGATTAGGTAATATTCCTTGATTATACTCCCTCCGTCCCTTTTTATTTGCTTCATTGCAGAACTTTTTTTGTCCCTTTTTATCTGCTTTGTTATGAAATCAAGAGGTCATCAATGAACTTTTTTACCATTTTATCCCTATTTAATATTATAGTCATAATGGACGATTTGACTTTTGGTAGAGAATTATTTTGGGGTTCTGTAGTAATCAATTGGGGTAGGTTTCATAAAAAAATTGTGAGAGTATTTAAATTAGTTGGAGGAATTTAATTTTTGAAATATGAGCATTAAATTGATGATATAATTAAGTCTAATTTAATAAGGGTAATATAGTCTTTGTATTTTAGATTTTACATTAATTTTAGTGATTTAATCATTATATTAATTTGTGTGCAACAACCTTAAAAAGCAGATAAAAAGGGACGGAGGGAGTAATAAAAGCACCCTCGTGTACCATTAATGAAGTTAGTGAACCAGTATGGTGTCCAATAAGATTAGGTATTTGTTGATTACTACGTTTCATTAGCTTCTTTTATATTTTAAAAGGCAAAAGATCATTTGGTGCTCCTAATGTTTGGGGTCGATTTCAGTTATGCCCCTAACGTTTGTTTTGTGTCAGTTATGACCCCAATGTGAAATGTTGGTGTCAATTACACCTTAAAGTTTGACTCTGTTAATTATGTGGACAGAAAATGCTGACGTGTCAATTATTTTTGCATATGTATCAATTTATTTTTCTGAATTGAACACGTGGCACATGATTGGATAAATAAAACATGGCCAGAGTCCTATTTTGGTCCCTCGGTTATGTTCAATGTTCCAAATTGGTCCTTCAGTTATTTTTTGTTCCATATTGGTCCCTCAGTTTTCCAAAACTAGGCACAGTTGGTCCCTGAAACGTTTTCTATCCATTTTTCCGTTAAAAAAAAGACAAAATTGATTTTTAACTCCTAAAAGTTTGAATTTTTGCATTATAAGGACCTTTTTCTCTATAATAGAACCAAAATGTAAGAAAAAAGAAATAACTGGGGGTTTTAGTTTATTCAAACTTTTAGGAGTTAAAAATCAATTGTTTTTTTTTTAACGGAAAAATGGATGAAAAACGTTTGAGGGACCAACTGTGCCATGTTTTGGAAAACTGAGGGACCAATATGGAACGAAAAATAACTAAGAGACCAATTTGGAACATTGAGCATAATTGAGGGACAAAAATAGGACTTTGGCCATGTTTTATTTATCCAGTCATGTGCTACGTGTTCAATTCAAAAAAAAATTGACACATAAGCAAAAAAATTGACACGTTAGCATTTTCTGTCCACATAACTAATGGAGTCAAACTTTAGGGTATAATTGACACCAACGTTTCACATTGGGGTCGTAATTGACACAGAACAAATGTTAAGGGCATAACTGAAACTGACCTCAAACGTTAGGGACACCAAATGGTCTTTTGCCTTTTAAAAAAATTTATGGTACCAACGATAATAATTTGGTGCAATTGTTGGCGAGTTGCACCGGTAAGAGGACTCAAGTTCAATCTCTATAGTCAATATTGTTCAAAGAGCTCTAAATTGTTCGCTCTCCACCCGAACGAGATTAATTAGTCTTTGTCTAGACCATTATACTGATAGGAAGAAAAATCCATGATTTGACCCCAAAAAAAAATTATGGTGGGTTGATGGTGAAGGAATTTAATTTGGAGATGTGAATTGGAATGAGGTAACTCTATGATCTTATTATCAATAACTTAAACTAGGTAAAGAAAGAACTCATTAAATTTAACTCATTTATCACATTTGGGTTTAAAATGAGAGGTAAGAAATGACAATATTCAATAGTTAAGGACCAATGATGAAACTTTTAGGAAACATTAAGAACCAAAAACGGAATGAAAAAAATATTATGGACCAAAATGAAACTTTGGGTAAATATTAGGGACCAAAATAGACTTTTGACCTATTTTTTTATGTATGAAAAGTTTCAAAATTAATAAAACATACATTTTACAAGTAGAAGTACTTTATGGGATCTAAATTCATTTTTTTTACACATGGCTCATTTCAACCACGTAATATTGTGTTTAAAGATATAAATTATTAACTAATTGTATTTTTTTTTTGGCCTAATTTATTATTTAATTTTATTAGACTTTATTAATTCACTATTTGTTTAATTTTTATTGTAAGAATGATGTGGCGTTTCTTGAGATAAAAAAAAAAATCTAATTGGCTCTTTTTTATGCTTTCTCCCTGTAATTTTTCCTTTTCCTGACTCTACCTTTTCTTCGTCTTTATCTTCTTCTCCACTGCTCATATATATATATATATATATATATATGATATATGATATCTCTCTCTTTCATGCTTCATTGGAACTGTTTAATTTAGATAGAGAAATCAATGAAATTTTTTGTTTACCAATGTTTCAAATTGCCTTAAAGCTTAATGTGGTCAATGATAATCATATTTTAACATTTTGAATATATACCAAACCACTATATATATATCTATATATTTTGGCCAATACTAAACCACTATACTTTTTTTTCTTGAACCAACTAAACCACTATACTAAACAGTTATATTTAGTCAATTTCCACCGACATCCTATTTGAACTCTATTAATTATCAATTATCATCATGCTTCATGCCTCTCATAAAATATTTAGCTAGTGGACAAATAGAGAATGGTATATGATTTGTTTTCTTTATTGCTACGTTTCATTTGTTTTTTCTTTTTCAAGAAAATCTTTTAAATCTCTAGGAAGCAATGGATCAGAATTGAATATAATTGTGATTGAAAAAAAAAAACAAAAATTACTTTAAGCGATCAATTTAATGGTGGGTGCAAAATGTTTATTATTTCTAATAAGGTTATCAAAAACGTTTTTTTATCTAAACTCAGGGAAAAGAGTAAGAGAGTGAGAATAAGGGAGTAGTAAAAATGATTGTATATATATTTCTTAAAAGTAAAATTACAATATTCAAACAAGTGTGATTGTTTTTCATCATGAACTCCCACTTCTTTATATAGGTTTTAGGTCAAAGTGTAAATTTGTCCTATATCTTTTGCTTAGTTTCCAATTTGAACATGTATTTTTTTTCTGTTGTACTTTTGGTCTCATATCTTTGCAAAAGGTTCCAATTTGGTCCCATATCTTTTGGTGAAGTTGCAGAATTAGTCTCATATTTTTGTAAAAGAATCAACCGTTAGTTGATCATTTTACAAAGATGTCGGACTACTTCTACACCTGGCCCAAAGATATAGAGTCAATATAATTATGCAATTGACCCAAAGATATGAGACCAAATCTGCAACAAAAAAAAAAGATGAGACCAAATTGAGAACTGACCCAAAGATATGGGATCAAAAGTACAAAAAAAAAATATGAGACCAAATCAGGAACTGAGCAAAAAATATAGGACAAAATTTACGCTTTGACCTAGGTTTTACAACTTACTATAGTTACATTAACCTAGTTACTTTTATGTACACTATATTATAAACTATTTACATATAAGTATAACCATAGTTATAATTAAGACTTCTTTTTATCTTTGTGATAATTCTTCCTCATCTTGTAATAACTTCTCTTCTTAACTTGTCTTGTTATACTTTTGCTTCTTTGAACTACTTTTTAAACTTCTTTATGACTTCTATATCTTCACATGTTTTCATATCTTCTCATCTTATCTTCACATTTATTTTTATGAGTAGTGCAGGAAAAGAAATACATAATTTAGAATTATCAGCTATAGAAGTTATGGTATCAGAGCTTTTGGAAATAAGGAGGATATTGTAGTATGAAACTCTTGATCTTAATGTTTTAAATATCACTGTTCACTGTTTGTTGTTGTGTTACATGTCGGTTTATAGGCTTGGAGTACCAGCTGTTTTTAGATTTGGACAATATCAACTTGTTAGAGATTTAAGTAAAAGAATAAAAAGTTTGAATCAAGATAAGAAATTATTAGAAGCAGAATTAGTTAGTAGAACAACTCAAGGAATAAACGAAATAACTATATATTTACAACCTATAAATAGTAGAGCAGAAAGAATAAGAGCTATATTATCTTTATTAAGAGAAGTAGAAGAAGATATAAGAGAAACTGAGGAGTGGTTACAAGAAGAACAAAGAATATTAAAAAGATTAATTATTTAAGTTATTATATGAGCAGAGGATCTACACCTAGAAAAGATATCCTTGAAACAGTATTAAGACTTAAGAAATCATTAAATAATTTAAAAAGAGCAAAAAGAAAAGCAAAATTCGATATTGAATATGTAAATACTAAGAGTATATACGATAAAAGCTTTGACTTTTTACTACCACCAGGAGTTACTTGGCAACTAATAAGGTCTAATATAGAAGAATATTTAAATCAAATAGAACATAATTTAGTAGAAATAAAAGCAATATATAGAAAAGAATACAAAAGATTAGCAACCTTAGAAGCATGATGAATAAATTAGAAATGAAAACTCATTGTTTAGAAATGGATAATTTACCAGAAAACTCATATATGATCCAAACTATTCATGATACAGATATAATGATAGCAACACCTTTTTTTATTAGGAGGAGAAGGAGAAGGTTCATATAATCAATTAAATTGGCTAAATATGCACATAACTAAGCAACTAGGAGGATCTATAAACCCAAAAATAGAAGAAGAATTAGATGAAAAAATATTTGCAGAAATTATGGAAGATTTACCTTTAGAAATAAAAAATATAATACATGATGTAGATATAAAAGAAAGGAAAGAAAGATTAAAAGAATTAGCTAAACCTTTAGAACAAAAAGTTTATGAAAATAAAAAAGAAATAGAAAAAATTAGAACTATAATTGATAGAAATGAAGTAAGAAATATTACTATATTAAAAAATTTAGAATTAATTGTAGAAAGAATGGGTATAAGACAAGTAGTAGAAAAAATAGATTATAATATAAAACAAATTAATATGATGGCAAAAATAGAAGAAAAAGACGAAGATAGTATATGTGAAAGTGAAATTAGAAAACAAGATTTTAATGAAAATATAACCCAAACTAGGATAATTAGTGAAAAAAATTAAACAAGGACAAGAAGTAGTAAATAGAAATGTTATAACTATTTTTGAAGCAATAAATGAGTTTGAAGCTATGATAAAGAATACTATAAGAGAAAAAGTACCTTTAGTACAAGAAATAAATTTAAAAATGGAAAGAAGAGTAGAAAGAGAAGAAATGGAAATTTCAGATTATGATAATGATATTTTAGAAATAGCATGTGGAGTAAAACCAATAGAATGGAAAATAGAACCTAAAGGTAAAGAAATTGTGACAAAACAAATGAATATGATCAGATTAATAGATGAAGATGAAGAGGATGAAATAGAAAAATTAATGGGTAAAGAAGAAGAAAATTTATATGCAAGGAGAAGCAACAGAATCATCTAATGCCCAACATATGAATCCTGAGTATGAAGGTCAAAGTGGAATAACTAGAGAAAGGGAAGCAGAAAATCAACCATTAAGACATAAAGAACCATTAAGAAATAGAGAAAATTATCTAAGTGAAGAAGAATTTATATATAATACAACACAAAAACCTAAGAATAGTCATTTTACACCAACACCATTAGAACAACATAGTACTACTATACCAACAGCCGAAATATGGTTAAATTTAAATTGTAACAAGGATAATTACAAGAAAATAGAAGAATGGTCAAAATCATTATTAATAGCCCTAATACAAAGACAAATAGAGACAACTGCAGCAAATTTGTTGATAGAAGCAAGTTTTGTAGGAATAGTCCATGATTGGTGGAAGAGTGGACCTGAAGAATTTAGAAGACAAACTAGAACAATTCAGACAAGTCCTCATAGTAGTAGGAAAGAACAATATGCAATATTAATTAGAAGTTTGTAGGATTAAGTGTAGGAGCAGATGAAAAAACAAGAATAATTAGAGCCATAAATAATTTACATGAAATAGAATTATGTACATTAGAACCATCTAAATTAGATCAATATATATGTGAATACAAGAAATATTATTATGAAGCAAGATTTGAAAGCTATATAGAACAAAAATATTATTTAGATTTATTTTACAGGAAATTACCAAAGTTAATAGGAGAAACAATAATTGAAGACTATATTAAGACATATGGAGATAGACAAGATTTAATACCCCACGTAGATACTATGGGAAGAAGAGAAGAATTTCTAAGAGAATATTTATCTAATAAGTATAAAGAAGCTTGGAGAAATATAAAATATTATAAGGCAAATAAGTTAGTATTAAAATGTCAAGAATTACAAAGAGCCCATAAATGGGGATGTAATTTAGAAAAGAAGAGAAAACCATATAAATCATATAGAAAGAAAAAAGGATTTAAGAAGTTTAAATTTAGGAGATATCCAAAAAATAAATTTAAGAAAAACTTTAAGCCACGAAAATATTTTAAGAAGAGAAATAGAAGAATAAACTACAATTAAAAGAAAAATCCTAAGAAATGTCAGTGCTATAACTGTGGACAAATAGAACATATATCTTTAGAGTGCCCTAAGCCAAAAAATAAGAAAATGATGAACATTATGGATGTAGCAGAATTAGAAAATCTAGAACCAATAGAATATTATGACTCTTCAGATAGTGAAATGATGGAACAAATAGATAATTCTGATATAGAAATATATAGATTAGAAGGAATTGAAACTGATAGTGAAGATGAAGATGACATGGAAAAATGTTACAGTTCAAAAGATGAAGAAATATATGAAATAAATATGATGATAGGAGAAACTAGTCAAGAAACAGATAATGAATATGAACATCAATATGAAGAAGTTAGAAATTCTGAAGAAGGAATAGTGGAGACTAGATTGAGATTTAATAAAAAAACAATATGATAAGATTAGGAATAAAGAACTAGATTTAACTACTCAATATTTATGTCACCAAAATATAATTACTAAAATGTGAAAATCTATCAAAAATAAAGAAAAAGAAAAGAATGCTTATGTAGTTATACAAAAGAAAGTCCCAATAGAAACAACTTTAACAGAAGGAGTATTAAGAATACCACTAATTATAGAGAATTAGTAGAAGGTGAAATAAGTAAGTTAGAATTTAGAAATGAAATAACAGAAATTTATATACCAGGAGTACAAATATTAGTAAAAGCATATTTTCAAGAAGGAAGAGATACACCTATAGAATTATTAATGACAGATGATAGAATCATAGATAGTGTACCCAGTAGTATGTTAGGAGCATTAAATGGAAACTTAATATATCAAAAATTAAAATTTACATTAAAAACTAATTTTACAATATCTAGATCAAAGAGAAATATGAACAAAACATTAATGTTATATCATAAGTTAAAAGGACTAAAAATGACACCAGGATGTAAAATTATTAGTATAACTGGAAGAGTAGGATTAGTATTTACAAATAAACATAAGATTTATCAGAAACATCATGGTAGAATAACTATAGATAAGAATTTTATGCCGGTATTACAAGAATTACCTTTAGATCCATCTAATATTACTATACCAAAATTATTAGTGTTAGAATTAGATAAGACAATATTGAAAAAAGCCAAAAGTAGTAATAGTATGATGAGACTTGAATTTAATAATAAATTAGGATCAAGAAGCATAAGGATAAGGATAGGAAGACCCACAAGCATAAATATTATGAATGACTCATTAGGAAGTAGTAGGAGACTAATTAAGGCAAATAGTTGTTATGGTACAGATAGGTGAATATGAATTAAAAATACCAATATTATATCAGTTTAATGAAACAGTTCCAGATATAATATTAAGAATAAACTTCTTACAAAATTATATGCCTTTATATCTTATGATGAAAGCATTAGTATCAACTACACCTTGTAATAATAAAGCTTGGGCAATTAGAATAACCACCATATAAGAGAAGAGATGAAGTATTTAAGAGGAAAAGAAATAGGACAAATAATAATGAGATTCAATTCTTGCAAAATGATAGGCCCCTTCAAATAGCAAAAACTATACAAATTAATTTAATAAGACAAAAGACAATAGAGGAAAGGTTGGTAGAGAATTATAGTGACAACCCATTAGTACATTGGGATAAGTCAAAACCTATAACAAAAATAGAGTTAAAGGACTATAGTAGGGAAATAAATTGTAAACCCTACCCATGGACAAGTAAAGACAAAGAAGAATTTATTATGAATATAAATGAAATGAAAAAAATATGATCTAATAAGGACTAGCCAAAATAGTTATAGTTCCCCGGCAATGATAGTTATAAAACATAGTAAAGAAAAAAGAGGGAAGTCAAGAATGGTAATAAATTACAAAAAATTAAATAATATAGCAATAAGAAATAGATACCCAATACCAAAAATAGAATTATTATTTAATCTCATTAAAGGAAAAAAGATATTTAGTAAATTTGATTGTAAGTCAGGATTTTTCCAAATAAAGTTAGAAAAAGATAGTAGAAAGTATATTGCTTTTAGCACATCGGAAGAATTATTTGAGTGGAATGTCTTACCAATGGGATTCCATAATAGTCCAAGTATATTTCAAGAATATGTTTCAAATTTATTAAAACCAATAAGAGATTTTGTTGTTATATATATAGATGATATTTTAATATTTTCAGACAATAATGAAGAACATGGAACACATTTAGAGAAATTTATAGATTTAATAGAAGAAAAAGGATTAAATATATCACCCAAAAAGGTAGAATTAAGAATGAAAAGAATAGGATTTCTAGGACATTATATTTTTGAAGATGGAATAGAATTACAAGAACATATTAGTAAAAAGATAGAAGATTTTACATAAATAGAAAATAAGAAACAATTACAATCTTTCTTAGGATTAGTAAATCAAGCTAGGAATTTTATTCCAAATTTAGCAAAACATACAGCCAAGTTATCAAGATTAGCTGGTGAAAAAACAATGTGGAAATGGGATAATAATACAAAGAAAGAAGTTGAAAAAATAAAAGTAATGTGTAAAGATTTACCAAAATTAACAATTCCAATAGGAGAAGATATAAAATAGATAATTTATACAGATGCATCAGATAATTATTGGAGAGCAGCATTATATCATGAAAATAGCCAAGGTGAAGAAATAATAACCAGGTACAGTAGTGGAAAATTTAATGATAGTCAAGTTAAATATCATTCAAATTGGAAAGAATTTTTAGTTGTAGTTAAGGCAGTAGAAAAATTTGAATTATTAATTGTCAATACAAAATTTATTATTAGAACTGATAATACACAGGTAAAGCATTGGTTAGATAAAGGAATTAGAACTAATAAATTGACTAATAAGATGTTATTTAAATGGCAAGCTGATTTGTCTTATTATGATTATGAGATTGAGTATATTAAAGGAAAAAATAATTTGATTGCTGACTATTTGAGCGATAATGCAGAATAATTTCGCTGATATGAGTAGACCAATAACTCCAAATAGTCTGACATTCAAATTAAATAAGCAACAATGCCAGAAATAAATATTCTTAAGATGAATATGGCAACTATGCATATGCAAATACTCCAATTATATCAATCATTGTCACAAATTCAGACTAGTCTCAATAATGCAAATATTATAGGTCATACACCTGTGGGTCATCAACCCGAAGCCCAGATAAATAAAGAAGGTCATCTACCTTCATATAAAGACCCATTAGCCCATCCTAAAGAGACCATAATTATTTCTGATTCATCCACTATTCTTTCATATAAACAAATAGTTGAAAAAGAGCCAGAAAAAGTATCCTCAAAAGACTCAGACTATCAATTCAATATAATAACCATGACCCCTGAATCCCGATACTATAAAAAATTCCGATATATGTATGATCTTGTCAAAAGATTAAATGATTGTAATTTGCCAATTAACAAGGAGAGTATCAAGTTTGTATCCCATTTTGGGATCAATAAGGTTGTTGTACTTCCAGGTATGCCAACCAAATATGTGAAAGCATTATATGATTATGGACTCATCCAGACTATTTATCCATCTAAAGATGGGAGTGAACTAGCCTTATTACTAGAATATTTCAAGAAAGCAGCAGCTCATTATCCAGGGATAGTCATCAAGAATAAAGTTTTTATCAGATGTTATTCAACAATAAGTGAGATAACCACTGATGAATTTTATCAGCCAATAAGTTTAATTAAGTTTGGTACAACTAAAAGTCCACTAGAAGTTGAAGAAGAAAAGAAGGAGATTCCCAACGAAGAACATTTTCAATTAATGATGTCAGATATTAGAGCACAGGGTATCAAGATTATTTTTGAAGAAATAGAGAGAACGATTAATGCTGAAGAAATTCAATGGACATATTATGCAGGTCTAAACACCTGTATATATTCTGTTGGAAATAATAGCAAGAATCCGAGATCATTCAAGATATGGACTGAGAAGATCAAGAATAACAAGATGCCTCACTCCGAGTATACCAAGACGAGTATTTTCCAGGTATTAGAAGAATATGAAGGCCATAATTATAAATATTGTGCCCATAATTCGAAGAAAAAATAAGATTATGCAGAGCCCGAGATAGATGAAGATTTGATATGAAAGAAGAAGAAGATACAGCTCAGCAGATAGAATCACGAAAAAGCAGATAGAGCCATAAAAAGAAGACAAATGAGTACATGAAAATAGTGCAAGTAGTACGTGAATAGTATAAGTAGTAAATGTAAAGATAAGATAAGGGACATGTGTAATATGTAAATAATATGAGTGGTAAATGTGAGGGACATGTGTAATATATAAATAGTATAAGTAGTACATGTAAGGGACATGTCTCCAAGAGTAGTAAATAAGTATGGCAAAAAAAGTCATAAAGTAACCATGGTTATGTAGAAAGTAACTAGGGTTTGTAAAATAAGTGTAAAAGTAACTAGGGTTATATGTAATGCTTATGTAAGTGGGTGGAATTCATGATGAATGACACACCACACTAGTATTGTAATCTTTCCTTGTGAAATATAAGAGTATTTTCCATCACTCTTTTGCCTTACTCTCTTACTCCCTTACTCTCTCACCCTTCAAACTTGCATGATAAACATCTTGAAGCATGGATAACCAAGGTATAGAAGGCTAACTTCCTTTAGTTCCTTATTAAGATCAAGAGGTAGTACTATAATATTTCTTTATATTCAAATGTTCCTGCTGTAATTTTATTATAGTAATATATACTAAGTTGAAACTATGATTATATATTATGTACACTATATTATAAACTATTTACATATAAGTATAACCATAGTTATAATTAAGACTTCTTTTTATCTTTGTGATAATTTTTCCTCATCTTGTAATAACTTCTCTTCTTAACTTGTTTTGTTGTACTTTTGCTTCTTTGAACTACTTTTTAAACTTCTTTATGACTTCTATATCTTCACATGTTTTCATATCTTCTCATCTTATCTTCACATTTATTTTTACATTAATACTTCTATTATTTACTTGTCATTTCTTTGACTTCTTCTTGTCTTGCCATGTCATACTTTATTTGCTCTTCTTACTTACTAAGCTTTTTTCTTTTTTCAAATTAGTCTGCTTCCTTCATCTATTTCGGATTTTTCATAATCTTGTCTCTTCTTTAGATTATGAACATAGTATTTACAATGATAATCTTCATATTCTTCTAACACTTGATAGATATTCATCTTTGTATATTATGAGTTATAAGTCCTTTTAAATATATTATATATATATATAAATATATGATAAAAATAACAATTATGTTATAGTGTCATCCTATGATAAATAACAAATAATGTTCAAATAAATATAAATAGGTCATGTAGATCAGTAGATGAGTGATATTCTATTTTTTTGTTTGAAGATTGTGCCGTGCGTTCAATCCATAATATAGTCACATTTTAAACTTAAACATAATTTATTGAAAGTGGACAATGTGAGAATTTTCGAAATTTTTAACACAATTTCATAAAGTTACTATAGAATTTGGATTATTAAAAAATTTTCATCCAAACAAAAAATTTCATTTAAAGTGATGTACCCATACTTGGGCATTCACCTAAGTTTGGTACCCCTCCCCAAAGGGACGACTAATAATATATCACTAATTGGACGTTCGATAACTAAGTTATGGCTTCGGTTCTATTTTAGTTTATTATAAAATAATTTAACTATCCTAAACAAAATTAAGTTTCTCTTAATTTTACATCATTCAAATCAATGTTGTTTGGATCGGATGATCCGACTAGCCCAACGATCAAACCGTCAATCAGACATTAGAACGGGTTGATTTAATCTAAAAATTAAATTAGTAGTTAGACTGAATTTAACTGGTTAGAATCGTTGAACTGACGGTCCAATCGCTGAACCGGCGGTCCAACCACCCACCAATTTTTTTTGGGGTAAATTACACTTTGGTACCCTGTGGTTTGGTCATATTTTACTTTGGTACTCTATGGTTTAGAAAGTGACACTTTGGTACCCTGTGGTATTCTCCATTAACACTTTGGTACCTTTTTGGAGTTATTTTGTAATTTTAATTATAATAAATTTTGCAAAAATTAAATATTGACCCCTAATATTTTCAAAAAATTACAAATGGGTCCCTGGATACATATTATCAGTGACTAAAATGAAAACTATAAAAAATTTTGGGGTCAAAACATAATTTTTGAAAAATATAGGACAGAAGATAGAATTGCAAAATAGTCTCAAAATTTTTTATAGTTTTCATTTTAGTCCCTAGATAATATGTATCTAGGGACCTATTTGTAATTTTCTGAAAATATTGGGGTCAATATATAATTTTTGCAAAATTTGTTATGGTTAAAATAACAAAATAACTCCAAAGGGTACCAAAGTGTTAACGGAGAATATCACACGGTACCAAAGTGTCACTTTTTATTACATAAAATAAATCTGTTATGTTATCTTTATTTTATGTTTTTAATTTTTATGTTATTCTTATAATGTACTCTATTTGAGTTTAACAAAAAAAAATTTAAAATGTTGTATTATTAATTTTAATTTTGTGTATATAATGTTTATATTTTATATATATTAAAAGTAACTAATATCTATTATTTATTGTATCATCTTATTCAACTAGTTCAACCAATAAAACTGTGAATCGAACACTTGTCCAAATCATTGAACAGTTCGATCCTCACGACATTAATTCAAACAAGTTTGTAATGCTCTAATAATTTAAAACTATTTTTTGGTCTTTAAAACTCCAACACAAAAACTCCTACAAAAATAAAATTGTACGTTTTTGTTTGGGTCAAATAAAAAAGCTAAAGTGGGCCAAGAAAGCCCAAAATCTTGAACACTAATATCAAAGTTGGGTTCACCCGGCCCATAAATAGATAAAAACCTCAATTGCGAGGTTGAGAGAACCATTTCTTTACAACTCACTGCGGCTTCGTTCTCGCCGCCGCACACTCTCACTCTGGTATGTTTTCTGTATTTTCTTGCAGCGTTTATCTGATTCATCACTTTGCTTCTGATCATTTCGATTTTGATAAACAGATCTATGATTAATTTTTCATAGTTCCTTGTTTGATTCGCTGAAGATCTATGTTTTAGTCGAATAGTATAAATTATTTACGAGCTTGGTCATATTTTGATTCTCTACGTGCTGTAACTTTTCGGCGTCTGATTAGGAACAAGATTTTTCTTTTTTACATGAATCTGTTGTGGACAGTGTGTTTTAGCTTTCGATGATATTATAGATTAGACGATATTTTTTTTCTTGTTATATCTAATGATATTCGTCTAGTTTTGATCCATAGTTCTTATTGATGTTATCTAGTTTTAAAAAGCCTCACGATTTTTAATACAAACTTCATTGGATTCAATATTTAATACGCATCAGCTTTAAGCACACAAGTACCAATCGAGTTATCTTCTCTGCACAAAGTTTGTGTCTTTGAATGGAAAATTGTTAACTTTATCAATTTCTACTTTCGCTGGATCTAATTGTTTGTCTAACTTATTTGATTCGTTTTGCAGTTTCACAACAGCTTCTACAGACTCATTTTTTGTGTGGATATTTTAGTCTAGTCAAGATGGTAAGTTAAATAAATAATTGTTCTTCTGGTATTTCGAGTCTTGGAATTTTCATTGGTTGTGGATCATTGAACCTTGGAATTGGGTCAATACTTGCAGGTTAAGTTCACAGCTGAGGAGCTTCGTCGTATTATGGACTATAAGCACAACATCCGTAATATGTCTGTTATTGCTCATGTTGATCATGGTATGCACAATTTCTATGGCTTCTTCTTGTTACTTGCACTTTGTTACAATCCAGATTGTCATAATGATGCGCTTTATCCTTATCTTCTGTGAGTTTAAGGAAGTAATTGTGATTTGGTGTTAGTTTTACAGAGAATTATTTAGATTGTTCACTTGTAACTTATGTTGCTTTAAGGTTCTGCTGCAGTTGTTTCAATTTCTTTATACTTATAAATAATAGGACTTTTGTTATTTATACTGATGACATCAGGTGTGGTTGTTTATAGAATTATTTTTCTGTTTACTATAAATTTGTCACAATTGCTTGTCTTGTTATATACTTATATTTAAGTTAATGCTTGATCCTTTTACTGTGTATAACAATTGTTTTGCGTTCATAATGCAGGAAAATCAACTCTCACAGATTCTCTTGTTGCTGCTGCCGGTATTATTGCCCAGGAAGTGGCAGGTGATGTCAGGATGACTGACACCCGTGCAGATGAAGCTGAGCGTGGTATCACAATTAAGTCTACTGGTATCTCCCTCTATTATGAGATGTCTGCGGATGAACTGAAAAGCTTCAAGGGAGAGAGGCAAGGGAACGAATACCTCATAAATTTGATTGATTCCCCTGGGCACGTGGACTTCTCATCTGAGGTCACAGCAGCACTTCGCATCACTGACGGAGCATTGGTGGTGGTGGATTGTGTTGAGGGTGTATGTGTCCAGACAGAAACAGTGCTTCGACAGGCCTTGGGAGAAAGGATTAGACCTGTTCTGACTGTCAATAAGATGGACAGGTGCTTCCTTGAGCTCCAGGTGGACGGAGAGGAAGCTTACCAAACGTTTCAGAGGGTTATTGAGAATGCTAATGTGATCATGGCGACATATGAAGATCCACTTCTTGGTGATGTCCAGGTTTACCCAGAAAAAGGAACAGTTGCTTTTTCTGCCGGTTTGCATGGATGGGCTTTCACATTGACTAACTTTGCTAAAATGTATGCCTCAAAGTTTGGAGTTGATGAGGCAAAGATGATGGAAAGGCTTTGGGGTGAGAATTTCTTTGATCCAGCGACCAAGAAATGGACAACCAAGAATACTGGTTCTCCTACTTGCAAGCGTGGGTTTGTTCAGTTCTGTTATGAGCCCATCAAGCAGATAATCAATACTTGTATGAATGATCAGAAGGATAAGTTGTGGCCCATGTTAACAAAACTTGGAGTGACCATGAAATCTGATGAGAAGGACTTGATGGGTAAAGCATTGATGAAACGTGTGATGCAAACCTGGCTGCCAGCAAGTAATGCGTTGTTGGAAATGATGATATTTCATCTTCCATCACCAGCAAGGGCCCAAAAGTATCGTGTTGAGAACTTGTATGAGGGTCCACTTGATGATACCTATGCTACTGCTATCAGAAATTGTGATCCTGAGGGTCCTCTCATGCTGTATGTGTCAAAGATGATTCCTGCATCTGACAAGGGAAGGTTTTTTGCTTTTGGACGTGTCTTCTCTGGTAGGGTCTCTACTGGTTTGAAGGTGAGAATTATGGGACCAAACTATGTTCCAGGAGAGAAGAAGGATCTGTATGTTAAGAGTGTACAGAGAACTGTGATTTGGATGGGAAAGAGGCAAGAAACAGTTGAGGATGTGCCTTGCGGTAATACAGTTGCCATGGTTGGTTTGGATCAATTTATTACGAAGAATGCCACATTAACAAATGAGAAGGAAGTTGACGCTCATCCCATCCGAGCTATGAAGTTTTCTGTTTCTCCTGTTGTTCGTGTTGCTGTTCAGTGCAAGGTGGCATCAGATCTACCCAAGCTTGTTGAAGGTCTAAAGCGACTGGCCAAGTCAGATCCTATGGTTGTTTGTACTATTGAGGAGTCAGGAGAGCACATTGTTGCTGGGGCAGGAGAACTTCATCTTGAAATCTGTTTGAAGGACTTGCAGGAGGATTTCATGGGTGGGGCTGAGATTATTAAGTCTGACCCTGTTGTGTCCTTCCGTGAGACTGTCCTTGAGAGATCATGCCGAACTGTGATGAGCAAGTCACCCAACAAGCACAATCGTTTGTACATGGAAGCTAGACCCTTGGAGGATGGGCTTGCTGAGGCAATTGATGATGGCAAGATTGGACCGAGGGATGATCCCAAAGTCCGCTCTAAAATCTTATCTGAAGAGTATGGTTGGGACAAGGACCTTGCTAAGAAAATCTGGTGTTTTGGACCTGAGACTCTTGGTCCAAACATGGTGGTGGATATGTGTAAGGGAGTGCAGTACCTGAATGAAATCAAGGACTCAGTGGTTGCCGGGTTCCAGTGGGCGTCAAAGGAAGGTGCATTGGCTGAAGAGAACATGAGGGCCATATGTTTTGAAGTCTGTGATGTTGTTCTTCATGCTGATGCTATCCACAGAGGTGGTGGTCAGATCATCCCTACTGCAAGGAGAGTTTTCTATGCTTCCCAATTGACTGCCAAGCCTAGGCTTCTCGAGCCGGTTTACTTGGTCGAAATCCAGGCTCCTGAGCAGGCTCTTGGTGGTATCTACAGTGTTCTTAACCAGAAACGTGGTCACGTCTTTGAGGAGATGCAGAGGCCGGGTACACCACTTTACAACATCAAAGCATACCTTCCCGTCATCGAGTCTTTCGGGTTCTCCAGCACTCTCAGGGCCGCAACATCAGGGCAGGCTTTCCCTCAGTGTGTATTTGATCATTGGGATATGATGTCGTCAGACCCGATGGAGGCTGGTTCCCAAGCTTCACAGCTTGTTGCTGATATTCGCAAGAGGAAGGGTTTGAAGGAGCAGATGACCCCACTTTCGGAATACGAGGACAAGCTTTAAATTATGTTACTGCCCTTTTCCAAATACCGTATCTCTTTTTGCAGTTACTGAGTTTTTTAAAAGTTGAGTATCTCTAGTTTTGTTTTTAATTTTTATGGTAATTTTGTCATTTAGAATCAATACTGAGCACTTGTCTGGTATTTTACTTTTTGAACTTGTGAAGTAAACCCTCGTCAGGTTTGGCTTATTGATGTGGAACTTTGTTACATCTATTTATATGCGGCCATCGAATTAAGGCCATGTTAATCCACCTATTTTTGCAGATTTTTTGTTTAAGGATGGTGTATCCAATATGTTTCGCATGTTAGTTCTTCGTTTTTGTGATCTTCCAGGGTGGTTTCTCCATAATGATCAAGTGATGGTTATTTTTAGTTTTCTAGTCGTAGCTGTTCAGTCTCAGCTTGTATTTTAAAATTATTTGACCCACTTTGTTTCTAAAATCTCCCGTCCAAAATTGAAAAATCATGCTTTAAAATCACTGTCTGATTATGTGATTATTGTCGGGCGAAGTAGTGGAACGCTTGATCGAATTTGATCGATTCAGAATTAACTTTTGTGAGCACAATATTATATAGAACTTAGGATCTATTTATAAGAAGGCATTAGTATTAACGTAACCAGATAACTGAAACAAGAAGGAAAGGTTGTTTAATAAAAAAAACAAGTGTACAACCAAATAAAATACAGTTGATTGGGTAAACGAGTTAAATTATTGACTTAGGGCAAAAATACTGTTGGTACCGGGGTTATTTTTCTCAACGATTTTTTTTTCTAGTCGATTATATTCTCAACGTTACATATTTGAGTCAATTATACTACAACTTAGGGCTGTTCAGATCTAATCCAATCCAAACTCAACCAATCCAATCCAATTAAATCAGTCAAAACCGATCAAAACCAATTATCTAGTCGGTTGAATTGGATGAAAAATAAATGAAAATCGATTGGTTCGGTTCGATTGGTTTTGAAAACTAAAAACCAACCAAACTAAACTGAATCATATTAATAATTTAATTAAATATTATTTATACTATATTAAATAAATAATCATTAATATTTCTAAACTTGATTAGTTGATTTCCTGTTCTCATTTTTTCTTACCTAGTGGTCACTCACACTCAAACTCAAGTCACTCTTTATTTCACAATTCATAATTTCACACTTCATCCTTCTTTCATCACTTCATCTTCAACCTCCATCTTTCATCACAATTCATACTTTCTAATCTTTTCTTATATTTTCTAGATTTTTATATATTTTGTAGTTTTCAGATTTTGAACTTATTAAATATGTAGAAAACCGATTAACTGATCCAATCCAAACCGATTGAAGTCGATTTGGATTGGTCGGTTGGCTCAAAATGACTGGATTGATTGGATGACTTTAGTTGTCATCCAATCCGTTCGGTTCAGTTGAAAAAAAATGTCAAAACCGAACCAAACTGGAGTTTGAACACCCCTATCACAACCTGACATTTTTTTAGTTTTATGGCCCTTAAGAATCCTCCATTTTCTCAAGATTTTTCTTTCACACTAGTCCCTAACTAATTACAGAACAATCTATAATGTTTGTCATCTTTAACAAACTGGTCCATGCAATTGAGATATCCGAAAAACCTCTCTCTTCTGTTTTTCACAATTCCAGCAACCACACACAAACTCGCTGGTGAGTCTCGAATACAGAGAAATCGAGCAGAAATACCAATAACTCTTGCTCCCGGCGTTAACACACTATCTTCGGTGGTGGTGCTGTCGTGGTCGTCAAAATTGAGAAGTAAAGTAACTTCAAAACCCCTTTGGAGCTATTTTGTAATTTTAACCATAACTTCAAAATCACATGTTGATCCCAAAATGTTTTTAAAGTTTTCATTTTAGTCCCTAGATAATATGTATCCATGGACCTATTTATAAATTTTTGGGGTCAATATGTAATTTTTGAAAAATTTGTTATGGTTAAAGTTACAAAATAGATCCAAAGGGTACCAAAGTGTCAGGTTTCAAACCACAGGGTACCAGAGTGTAATTTACCCTATATATTATTAACAATTTTACTTTGTAATATAATATATATATTTTTATAATATATTATACTTAAAATTATAAAATATATACATAGTACTCGGGCTCAAGCTTTCGGGCCGGACTTGAAAAGAAGCCCGAACCTGGCCCGATAATATTCAGGCTTTTTAAATTCGGGCCCTTTTTGTTCAGCCTTTTATTTTTGGGCTCATATTGCATTTTTGTCGGGCCAGACTACTCGGGCCGAGTGGGCTTTCAAGCCCATGATCAGGTCTACTTGTAGGTGAAGTTCGGGTCGGTGCTTGCTGGCGACGTCGGAGATGGTGATGTGGAGCGTGGAGGTCACGTGTGTGTGGAGGAGGATGATGGAAGCAAGAGAATGCACGTGAGAGAGGTGTGCTTATAGATGAAAGACATGGATGAAAATTATAAATTATTTTTTATTATGTGTAAAATAAATCTGAGTAGGGCAGTTAATTTGGAGACCATATAATTATTTAACTTGGCCACATCATCATTTAACAAACCCAGGGACCAAAAGGTTGACAGTGGTGTAAAATTCAGGGACTGATTCGTATTTTCCTACAATTCAAGGACTAAATCATCGACTCAGTAACAATTCAAGCAGAAAAAGTAGGTTTTCTCTTATTAATAAAAAAGTACATTATATATGAGCAAATTCATCATTGAATAATGAAATTCACGTATGAATGATCACTAGGAAAATAAGAAAAACATATTTCAATTTTCTTTCGATTCCAATATATTGCCTCTATGTTTATTAATTTTTTTTTTGAAAAGTAAAATTGTCTATTATTAAACAAAATGTAAATACATTTAGCAGAAAATGAGATAGAACAAAGCATCACAATATCTTTATATACTATTAAACCAAGTCAACATGGTCACATTTTGTGGGCAAAAGCCATTTAACGCATTATAAAAATTACTAATTCTATAAGCAGACTTCAACTTTAATAATTATGAAGTTGAAGAGAAATTAAATATGACACATAGATGGTATAGTAAGAAAATCTTAAATTTTAAATGAAGATATAATGGAATTTTATGGAAAAAAGAAGATCAAATGACACAAATCTTGATAAAGATTATTCCAAAATCTATCCAAGAGTTAATTGCAAAGAAAGAAAAAGTTAATTGTACTTACACAAAAATACAAAACAAACTTGGAGGAATTGAGCAACAAAGAGAATGAAGAGTGCAAAGCCCCAAACCTTGAAGATTTAAGTCAATGTGAAGCAAATGCAAAATGAAATTGAAAACGGATAAGGAACTGGATGAGTAAGTTATAGTTTTGATATATTTTTTTTTTGCCAAAATTCAGAGACACCCATGAGTTTTAGGGTGGGTGCACATAACACCCCTGAGTTTTCAATTTGTGCAAATAGAACCCTTGAGTTTTCAATTACGTAATAACACCCTTATGTTAAATTTAGGTCAAATCAGTGAGGGTATAATAGTAATTTCATAAAAAATCTAGGCTAAAGTCCTATTTTGGTTCCTCAAGTTTGCTCAAAGTTCCATTTTGGTCCCTCAAGTTTCTAAAAAATTCTACCATTAGCCTCTTTCCAATTTCCATCCAATTTATCTGTTAAATAAAAGAAAAAAATTGGTTTACATTACCCAAAAAGTTTTATTTTTTTGAATTAAGGTCCTTTCTTTTCATAATAGGACCAAAGTGTAAAAAAAATGAATAACCTAGTATTTGAAACAATTTTTCCCCAAATAAAGAACCCACCAAACAACTCTTCTCCTTCTTCAATCTTTGTCAATCGGCAACGTTCTTCTTCTTCCTTCACCGCCGCCGATTCTCAAATCCCAACACCTTCCGCCGATTCACAATTGGCTTTTTTTTTTTTTTTTATTTCAGTTGTATGAAAACATTAAGAATTTATGATGTAATAATATAAAGTCTAGATAGCAACAATAACTTTTTTATTGGAACTTGAAAGTGTTGGGAAATCACAGAGGGAGAGCAGCGGAAGGAAAAATAAAAAAAAAAACTTAAACTTGATAAAATATGCTAACTCTGTGATTCCTTCCAGGATCCACTAATTATGTTTATACCAGGAAAGTACAGATGTTTACCTATATTTCAATCGGTGACTTATCGTGTTTGTGAATTTGAGAAGTCCACTCCGCGTGTCCTTCCTCTACCGGTGATCCACACGAGCAGTTTGGCAGATGCCTAGGTGCTAGCCTCCTTCACTTCTTCCCAAGTGAATACGGGAACTCTATCTATGATTCTTGAATAATCAAGAACTGTTCTTGATCCTCAAGACTGATTGGGATGTACTAATATTATCAGGTGCAGGTCTAACTCTCTTTCTTCAAGAAAGTCGACTCACTCTCACAATATTAGGACTTGGCGAATTTTTACTCTCAATGGGCACTAGGCGAATTCTTAGTCTCACCAAGAATTGATGTGTGTTTTGTTGTGTTTGTACTAGGCGCCTAGGCCCCTATTTATAGTCTTCTCATTCCTAATCTTAGGGAATCCTAATCCAATTAGTAAATCCTTAAGATATTGGATATCTTAAAATATCTCAATATATCTTTTGATTTATAATATTAAACTTAATATTATAATTCAAAAATAAAGCCCAATTTCGAATTTGACCTATCCTAGATCAAATCTTGGATCAAATCTTGATTTGCTCAAATCCTATTGGTTGGAATGAGTCATGAGATTTTGATTTTATAATTTAAATATTACTTTAATAATTAAATATAAAAATCGACTTTAGCCTAGACCCAAACTCTAAAATGCAAGATCAAATCTTCCATCCCAAGAAAGGGGTAGGCGAAATTCTCATGGAGTTTTTGGAGGAATTTTATAACAACCCAAACTCCTTAGGTAGTTATAACTAATTCCTAACAATTTTGAATAAAAGAATTACCTTAATATCTTTTAATTCAAATCCTATATCTTTTCCAAAAGATATTTATCTTATCTTTATTTAATTAATAAAAACAATTTCTATTAATAAAAACAAAGATAATGAGGCGCCACCCTCATCCTTTTATTTCCCAATTTTAGTGAATTTAATAAATCAATAATTCCCTAATTTTTAGGAAACTTATTTAATTTATTTATTCACTAATATTTTAATTGTAAAACTATTTAACAATTAATTTAAATTTAAATTTGTCCAACAAATTTAAAACCTCAATCATAGATATTTATTTAAGACAAGATTTAATGTCCTAAGACATTTAACTATGTCCTAAATTGTGTCACCTAAGTGACTCACGAATTAACCCTAATTCGTGTCCCAAAAATTAGCATCTTGATCCTGCTCATGTGTGACCCAGCAGGCCTCACGTGAAGTTGGCAGCAAATCATCTTATGACTCACAAGTCGTGAGCGGACTCTAGCAAGCCATCACGACTACCCAAAACACGGGAGTTATCGCTTTAACGACTTAACGATTTAACCTAAATACCACCTTGTCATAATTCCTATTGTCTCACGATATTTTGGTCATGGATCAGGCACGGGAATGTCATCCAAAATCCAAACCACAACTTTCTCGATTTCCTGAGTTAGTCCCAATTCCCAGCGTGGCCACGCATTTCTTGGACAGACTCATCGAGGGCGCCAGTTAAATATCTCTCATCTTAATGAGGGACAAAATCCCATCTTGGTCAACCACATTCCTTTGCACGGTAATCAACCAAACCCGTACCTAGCCTGTATGGCTACCCTGCTACGGGTAACGTTGGACTAGGCCAAAGTTTGACAACTACAATGCCGGAATAGTCAAGACCTCAGGTCTAAGGCTATCGTGACAGGTGTACAGGAGAGGCTCGCTTATGACTAAACCCATGCAGGACTCTCCGGGTCGGTCCAGCAACTTGTAACCCTTACATAATTGCACCATGACTCTCGAGAAGCATCTAGTGCATGTATCTCTATACACCGAGGTCATGCTGGTCTTAGTTCATTTACGTTCCCACGTGAATGATCGACCAGGGACAGTTTTAGATTAATTATCATATAATTAATCAAGGATTGTTATCATAGTAAACATGCTAATAATATGATAACCATTAATTTATCTCCATAAATTAATTAATATGTTCAAAACATATTTATAAAATGATTGGCCCTAGGGCACAATCTCCAACAGAAAGAAGATGTAGGCTCAGTTCGTTTGCGTTTATAATAAAATCTGCTCTGATTATAATCAAAGTATGATTATAATCAAAGTTGATTATTTGTGTATTGGTGTTTGGATGAAAGTCTATTATTTGGTGTGAAATTATTGAAATTGGTATGTAATGATTGTGGTTGGTAGATAGAAGGGTAAGGAAATTGATAAATTGTATAGAGGTAGAAATGGAAGAAAAAGTAGGAAAAAGTAAGATGTGATTTGATTATAATCAAAGTGTGTTTGGATGTGATTATTGCTTAAAAAAAATCAAATTATGTCACTGTTTGCCTTGGAAAACGTGAAATTATGATTATAATCATATGCAACTTTGGAGGTGATTATTTTGTTTGGTCGACCGAACTCATTTTTGCCTACGAAATGGTGGACCGAAAGGACTAAAGTGTAGCATTTTTTTGAATCAGGCCCCGACATTCGGTGGACCATTGAAAAAAATGGTCAACCGTTTCGCACAAGATAAAAGAGAATGAAAAAACCTTCGGACCTGAAAAATATATTCAATATGCCATAATCCATTTCTCTCTCTCTCTCTCTCTCTCTCTCTCTCTCTCTCTCTCTCTCTCTCTCGTCTCACCATCCACTTTTTCCAATTCAATCTTCTAAACCAGTAAACCACATTCCTGGACATTGAATTGAACCTCCTTCCATTTTGCTTAACATTACACCTAGCTATGAAGGACCTCGGTGCTAATTAGTTCCTCTCTTGATTCTCCGTATTGAACTCTGTGATGATGTGTGAATTGCATTCCTCATTTCTCTGTCTTTCAAATCCCTCGTATCTTCTCTAATTAAGCAATTTTGCGTTGAATCCGATTAATTAACAAGGATTTCAGCTGAAGCTATGGTCGATTTGGCTATTCAGATTTGTCTTGATTCTCCTCTCTCTCTCTCTACACTACTCACCGATTAATTAAAAAGGATTTCAACCACAAACCTAAAAGCTATCTCGAATTCTTTTAACGGTGGCCACGTCATCGCCGTCATCGTTGTTGTCATCTCCGACAAGGCGAGGTCCGGTCGAGTGGTTGAACGGAGACAACAGAGGTGGTGAGGAGTGACAACCATCGAAGAGAAGAGAGAGATTGAGAATTCGAGAGAGAGGAAGACCATGGTTAAAATGTTAATTTCAATCCTAAATTATTTGGGCAAAATAACAATTTAGCCCAACACAAGAATAATTATTTACAAACTGACCCAATGTTGAGATAAATGACCATGTTGCCCTTGTGATGATTGATTGATTGTATTAGAGTATAGGTAATTATAGGTATATATATAGGGGTATAAGTGTAATTGAGTGTGTTTGATTATAAAAAAATCATGATTATAATTTGATCAGAAAAAAACGCAAACGAACATGCTTATTACAATTATAATCAGAGCAGATTATAATCAGAGCGCAAACGAACTGGGCCGTAATTGAGGTTTTGAACTAAAGTATTTGTTTGCAATCGGGGTCAAATGCTATGACTTTGAGCATTTAAGGAGAAAACATAATGATTATCGAAGAGATTCACGTTGTCAATTAGCATTTTCTATGTATATTATTAATAATTGAATACAGGAAAATGTCAATTTTGCCCTTACCAACTCTTTCTTTTCAACTATAAATTTTTTGTATTAAAAAAGATCGTAAGAGCAATTTTGAGAAAAAAATTTGTAAACAACCAGTTATTTTATAGTAGAAAATATTATTGGATATGGTTAAATTGTACAAATACCCCTCAATTTTAGGTAATGTACACATATTACCCTGAATTTTAATGCGTAGATGACGCTTGAGTTTTTTATTTGAGGCAATTAACACCCTTCAATTAAATTATCATTTATTTGATCTATTAAATGCCATAAAAGAAAGGGTATAATAGTAATTTAAGTAAAAATTCTAAAATTGTCCAAACTCAAACTCATAATTATCTGATCGGGCAAATTCTCAAATTGATTTCTTATATATGAGGTAGATTTTAAATTGGTCTCTTATTTTTCATTTGTTTTAAATTGATCCTATATGTTTCTATGATGTTTCAAATTGGTCCCAAAAATACTTTCGAGACGCAATTTGACATCATTTGTTAGTAATCTTAACTGGGTAGAGAAAAAACTCTTCAAGAGTTATTACATAGCTTCAAATTCGTCGCATTCAGACTTCAAATGAGAGAAATATGACCAATTTTGCTTATTTGACCGTGAAACGAGTTATCCACTTTTGAGATTCAATTTAACCTAATTCATTAATGGTCTGAAAGTACTCATCAAAAGAAATTTGCAGGTCTGAATTCGTCGCATTTGATGTTGAAATAAAAGATATATAACAACACTAATTATTTTGTTTTACCAATTTGAAACATCATGAAAATATATATGATCAATCTGAAACAAATGAAAGATAAGAGACTAATTTGAAACTAACTCATACATAAGGGACCAATTTGAGACTTTGGCCTTCTCAACTCTACCCATCTCTAACCCCCGTCGATAGTAAGGAAGAGAGGCCGCAAGTTAGAGGACCAACGAGTGTGTAGCGGAAAACGCCGCGAGAGAAGTCGGAAAACGCCTCTTGTCGTCGTCGTTTGTGCTTCTTTCAGGTTTTGCTTCCTTCTTTTAAAATTTCTGTCTTCGTGTATTTGTGTATTCGTCTGCGTTTTGTGGTGTTCATTTTTCTTGTCGTCTTCTTTTTCTTCACAAATCTTAACTGCACTCACATATATATATAATTAACTTAATGGTTGTATCATCTTGTGATTGGAAGGAAGACATTGACATTTTGCTGCCCGTTTCCACAAATCGGTTCGTCAGTCTCTTTTATGATAGAAATTTTGCATCTAATTGGATTAAACTGTAAGTTGTTCTCTCATATGGATAAATTAGTGTATTTTTAATTATTCTCTGTTCAGGAGATATTCCAAATTAGAGGGGAATGGAATTGATGAGAAATTTTGGTACACGTGTACTTTAAAATACTATACCATTTACTCTTTCTTCCATTTATGGAGAGAATGATTTGTATGAAATTTAGATGAAGTAATCACATATCCAGGCTGATGAATTTTGATGAAGTGATCTATTTCATTGGTGATGATTGTGAATCTGGTCAGCCCTACTTGGAGTCATTTTTGGTTGGAACTTAAAGGTTACTAGAGATTGAAACGATGTGACTTTTCCTTGTGGGTGTCAAATGTTATGACTTGAGTTTTAGAGCAATTAAAGATGTAACTTTTCCTTATGGGTGCCAAATGTTATGACTTGAGTTTTAGAGCAATTAAAGAGAAAGACGCAATGATTTTCCAATGGGTTTGTGTTGCCCAAGTGGCTATGTTATCATAACTAAATGGAGGCAAATGTGAATTTTCTCCCCTTTGAGACCTTCTTTTCAACTACAGATAGTTGTAGAAATAGAAAGATCACAAGGGAAATTTTAGAAAATAAATTTCTAAACAACTTGCTCTTTTAAAGTAGAAAAGATATATATATATATATGGTTATCCTCTACATTCCCATTTTGTGTCAAACATACTGATATCCTGGCCGGTCATTTGAGCAGTGTTTTAGCTTCATTTTGGTACTTTAGGATTGCATTTTGGTGTGTTTATGGTTCGATTTAATGGTTTCTGATTTGTGGGCATTTTATTTGGCTTTTTAAAGATGTCATTCCCAGATGAAAATTTTCTGGTTCACTAAGCTATGTATTAGGGTAGGGAGCCTTTGGCCATGTGTTGGCTCTTATTTTTTCTGGTTTAATTGGCTTAGCATTGGCAAGTGATTAGCCATGTTGTAGCTTATGTAAAGTGCCTTTTTCTGATTTGAGCATGTTATCATCAGAAATTGTTGTCCCCTTCATTTTAGGATTTTAAACTTCTATTTTGAGTGTCAAGTTTCCTGTTTTAAATGATAGAAGAAGACTGCTTTGGGTCCATTTCTTGCCACTTGAACCTTCATCAGGGCTACATTAGACTTCAGTTCTCTGTCTGGCCTTTGTGGGACAATTTTGCTATGTTCTCCTGCTTGAAATATTGTTGGGGGTGTGCTCTAAATTCTGACTTTGTATTGTCAATTAGAGAGTTGTTGTGCATATTTTGGAAAGGTTTTCCATATGCATGCTTTCTAGTTTGAGTAGCTAACCATTTGATAGTGTTTTCCCTTTCATTTTGACACTTAAAATGTCTCAACTCTCAAACAAGTGTTATTTTACCGGTTTGAATGACTGGCAATTTTTTGGTGTTTCTTCCTTTATTTTGACACTTTAAAGTGCCTTAAAGTGGGTTTTTTATGTGCATTGTGCAATTTTCTGGTTTGAATGGTTATCCATTTAATTGTTTTCTCCCTCTATTGACACTTTGAAGTGGGAATTTTCATGAGGTACGTTTCTGGTTTAATAGACTGTCCATTTCAAAGCCTTTTGATCATGTTTTCCCTCTTTAAAAGACCTTTTTTACATGTTACTTTTCAGGATTGATTGCTTAAGATTTTACTAGTGCTTTGGCTCTTATTTTGACCATTCAAATCTCATTTGTCACATGTCAATTTTCTGTTGTGAATGAGTTTGCTTTTGCAAGTATTTTTCACCTCTTTCCTTTAACACGTCAAACTTGCATTTTAATAACTTGTGATGTTCATGATTAGTCATTCTTGCATATTTTTAACATCATATTATTTCTTCACACTTGCATTTCATGTCGCTGAATTTTATTTTCTATCATTGATTGCACAATGATATTTTTGTTAGTAATCTGAATGTAATGTGCACAAGTATTGTTTATAGTTTCTGTTTGTTTGCATGTGAACAGGATTTAGAATGGTATTGCTGTATCGATACTGAGAGAGTGTTGGTCATGCATTTTTATTTTTGTTTTTGTGCATTATTAAACATCATGTGGATTGTGTTCCTTATTTATAGATTACTCTCTACTCTTCAATTGGACAAATGGGTTCTCTAATATGAATAATTTTTTCTTAGGCTAGTTTGCATTGGTTTCTTGTACCTAATTGCTTAATTAGTGATCCTAATGGTTTGCTTTTAGTTTCCTAAGTTGTGTTATTCCCTAGGTGATTTTTCTTTCTGTTTGTCACATTGATCTAATGGACAGACTAGGTTTTCTAATGACCAAGTTACATAATCGGCATGCATTTAACACTTACTCTATAAAATATAATTTTCAGTAATTTGAAAAGTTAGTTATTGATTAATACATTGTTGATAGTAATTTTTTAGAAGAAAAATGAATATAATCCTGAGGAAAGAGAGAATACAGAATGTTTACAAATACAAAAGGTTAGTTATTGACTAATAGAACGTTGATAGTCTATTCAACTTTGGTATTATTAGAAGTGTATTTTCTTAAGCTTATTTTTATTATTATGATAATATCTATGGGAATGGACAATAATTTGTGTTGCAGTTTAAAAGATTTATGAACACAAGAATTTTGGCAGGTGGCCTACTGGTCTCCCTATGCAATAAGTCTTCATTTGTTGTAGATTGATTGTCGCAATGTCTAATCACTTCATAATATTTTGTATTGTATAAATTTGCTACCTTGAAACCACTTTATTGAGTACTAGTTTTAAAACTACACGCTTTAGTATAATCTTTAAGGCACCATTTACCAGTCAATACAGTATTAGCACTATTAAAAATAATATCTTTTTTTGTGACAAACATCATCTGAAATCTATCTTTTACATGCAATTTGCAGGAAAAACATTCACGTAGCACTGGTAAAATGCCAGTTCAAAGTTTGACTCTTTTGATCAATATGAGAAGTTCATGTTACAAATGTGAACTAAATGAAGTTAACTCCATCCCATAATCAGGCATTGTGCTTGTTTCATTTCCTCCGTTGAATGAGTTTGAATTTTCCCAATAAGATGATCAAGTGTTTGATCAAAGTCCTGTTTGGTCTCTCTACCGATATTTCTTCCTCTGCAGCTTATCAACCATATTTATAATGCTTCACTGCCAGATAATGGATTGCATAGTGCCCTTATCTACTGGGTCTATCTTCCGAAAGGAAACTGTGCATCACTATGATAGATTTATATCATCGGCCCATTCGAATAAGAAAAGAAAACCTCCCGAGAACCTCCCTTACCCCCGACGTGCCAAGTTACCTCCTGAATTTGGTGTTAACTTGTTCTTGAAGAAGAAAAGCACCACATCGGAACTTGTTCAGCAGGATTTGACTGCCAATAATGAAGAGGAACAAGAAAAGGAGGAGGAAGATGTTGTCGACGTTGTGTGGGGAGCAGATGAAATTGAAGCCATTTCATCGCTTTTCCAGGGTAGAATTCCTCAAAAACCTGGCAAGTTAAATAGGGAAAGGCCTCTTCCTCTCCCAGTTCCATACAAACTTAGACCTTTGAGACTGCCTACTCCGAAAAGACAAGTCAAATTCACTGATCCAGCTGCAGTTTCTTGTCGTGCATCTATCGCTAAGAATTTGTATAAAGACCCGAACTTCTTAGTTGGGTTAGCCAGAGAGATCAGTGAACTTAATCCTGACAAGGATGTATCCATAGTTCTGGAAAAGTGGGTGCAATTCCTGCGCAAGGGATCCCTATCATTGACAATACGGGAATTAGGTCATATGGGATGTCCCGAGAGAGCCTTGCAAACATTCTGCTGGGCTCAGAAACAACCTCAACTTTTCCCAGATGATCGAATTCTAGCTTCGACAGTTGAGGTCTTGGCTAGGAACCATGAGCTCAAAATCCCTTTTAACCTCCAAAAGTTCACTCGTTTGTCAAGCCGTACTGTAATTGAAGCAATGGTTCGGGGTTTCATTAAAGGAGGCCGCCTTAAACTAGCTTGGAAGTGTTTATTAGTTGCCAGAAAGTGTAAGAGAATGCTGGATCCCGGAATCTATGCAAAGCTGATATTAGAACTCGGAAATCACCCTGATAATCACATGTATATAGTGCCCTTGTTGGATGAACTCGGAGAGCGAGAAGAACTGAATTTGAACCAGCAGGATTGTACAGCTATAATGAAAGTATGCATCAAGATCGAGAAATTCGATGTCGTGGAGAGCCTGTTTAGCTGGTTCAAAAACTCAGGCCGCGATCCAAGCATAGTAATGTACACTACCGTGATTCACTGCCATTACACGCAGAAAAGATACAGAGAGGCCTTGGGTTTTGTTTGGGAAATGGAGGCCTCAAATTGCCTCTTTGATCTTCCAGCTTATCGTGTGATAATAAAGCTGTTTGTTGCTTTGAATGACCTATCCAGAGCTATGAGGTATTTTTCAAAACTCAAAGAAGCAGGATTTTCTCCCACTTATGATATATATAGGGACTTAATTAAAATTTACTTAGCCTCTGGGAGGTTAGCAAAGTGTAGGGATATTTGCAAGGAGGCTGAGATAGCTGGATTCAAGTTTGATGAGTATTTATCTAGTGTCACAGAATGATAGATAGATAGATAGATAACCTTTAAGAATCCATAAGCATTAGATCAGAGTCTGTTTGCATCAATTCTGAATTTCTCCTACTGGGTATTAATGTAGTTATGAGCTTCCCTTTATATGTATTTTTGATCCTTCAGTTTTATCCTTTAAATTTGGTTTGTTTCACTTTGGTCCGTTAACTTTAAAAAATTAATCAATAATATCATAATAAAAAGTATTATTAACTATATTTAATTAAAATTAAAATTAATATTTTAATATTAAAATATTACTAATATTAATAGTCTACAAATCATACAAGTAAAAACAAATCAATTAATTTCTGTGAAAAAAACAAATCAATTAATTAATACATAAAGTTTCTCAAATTTGATCATTTTCATTAAATAAACTATTGTTATTAGAAGTTAGGGATTCTTTGATTGATTTTTGAAAGTTTAGGGGGTAAAGTAAAACTAGTCAAATTTAAGAAACAAAATTGAAATATGACAATTTTTAAGGGGTCAAAAGTATACTTTGGCCTTAAGTTTGACAACCTAGGGCAGCAATTTTTGTATGGTGAAATTAAAATTGGGATGAAGCACATATGGGCTTCCATAAAAATAAAATAAAACAAAATATTGGCAAACCAATGCGTGAGATGTTGTACTTTAATTTACAAAGAATCAGGCCAAAAAAAAATTTACAGAGACGGCCTTAAAGTAAATGGTTGTTCATACAAAATTTACAGAGACGGCCTTAAGAAGGATTTGGTAGCCAAAATATATTTTTCTCAGTTACTTTTTAAAAATTATTTTGAAATAATTTCAATGCGCTCAAACTTTATCTTTCCCTTTTTTTTTGTCCTAACATGAAGAAAATCTAGACTTATATGGTTGAGGGTTACCATGGATAACTCAACTTTCTTATAGATGTTATAATATGAATATTATGATTATTATCTTTATTTTTTTAGTTAAAAATATATTTTGTAATTTTTTTTTTCCTAAAAATAAAAAAGGGTAAATTATATTTTGATATCCTGTTTTATGGACTTGTTTCACTTTGATATCTTGTTCTCTCAAAAGTGACATTTTGATACCCTGTTCTTTGCATCGTTAATACTTTGGTACTCAAATTTTTTTTTATTAAGTTTTGATGGCGAGCACCTGACCACCACGTGCACAGTAAAAACACCCAAATGTTTAATTTTCTCTCATCTTTTACAAATTCAGACGTTGAAACACTCAAAAATCGTAAAAAATACTAAAATTCAAAATGTAAGGACTTGACAGTGCAAGATAATATTAACAAAATTGATGGCAATTCTTTTAAGGTTCCTTTGCTAATGGGAAAAAAGTCAGACATGCTTAGCTAGAGGTGAGGTTACTAAGCTTAAAGGCTTGTGGAAGTTTAGGCTCTAAAGGAATGAAATAGATAAATGATGCTTTTATGACGAAATTGGGGTGGGATTTGATTGAGCATAGGGATGATTTTTGGGTGAGAGTCCTTATGTCTAAATATAAATGTGGAATTGACCTAATAACTTAGGTGGAGGCTAGAAAATTTGTTGAATACTTGAAGGGGATCTGTGGAAAAAGGTCTTGTTTACAACGTGGGTAATTGTTTTAGTATTAAGTTTTGGTACCATAGTTAGGTTTCTTGGTTTGAATATCTAGATGTTTGGGTAATAAATGGTGTCACTAAGAGTTCGTTTGGATAGATTTTTTTCACTTAAAAAGTATTTTTTTTTTCTTATTAAAAAAAGATTTTTTTATATAGATATAAAGTTTATGTAATCTTTTTTTAGAAAAATGAGAAGTTAAAAAAAAAAGTTATAGTGAAACTTTTTTAAGAAGTTCAATTTTATAGCTTCTACCTAAAGCACTTGTAAAAACTATTCTTTTTATCAATTATATTAATTAAAAGTAATTTTGTCATTTTTTATCCAAAAAATTTTAATAATTAAAAGTACTTTTATACTATAATATCTAAGCATAAAAATAATAGTGCTTTAGTCAAAAGATATTTTTTTAAAAAATTGATAAATAAAAATTTTCTTTTACAAGCTTATCCAATCAGACTTAGTCTATGAAGGATGAGCAAGTTTTTTTTTTTTTTTTTTTATGTTTGCTTTTGGTGCTTGGGATGAGGGAAAACTTAGGAGGGTTCTCTCGAAAGATGTTTGTTCAAAACTTTTATCTATGGCTCCTCGTGGATTTGATAGGGAAGACAATTTCAGATGAAAATTCTCAAAAGATGGTAAGTTTTGAGTGAAGTCAGCTTGTTGTCTTATCTCGAGGATGGGGAATTACATTTGAAAATGGCCATGGTCCAAAGAAGTAGGACATTTCTTTTGTTAAGAGATAAGCTATTCACTAATGTTCAAAGGTACGAGGCATATATGCATGTTGTCTCATCTATTTGAATCCAACTCATCCAAACTTTATATAGATATATACTACTCATTTGATTAGAGATTAGAAATAGAAAAAATCTATCATTTGGTTCTTTAGTTTTTATTGAATCAATAATTTAGTCCCTAAAAGTGGTATTAGATGACTCGGTCTATACTTTTTCATAAATGTCAACTATTTAATCTTTTAGACGTTATCTCTCAGTTTACATGATGAGATAAATATTAATTATTGACGTGGCGCCATAATTGTTACTATAACATTCAGATTAACAAAAAATCGAACATAAACCTAATTTTGAAGCATTACGGTTTTCACTGTGTTCAAACTAATAAGAATGATGAAAACGATTCTTCTTACATTTACAACTCATTTTGAAAGAAAGAAAATATGAAAAACGAACTCTAGTTGTGACATTATTATTGGTTGAGACCGAGACTCGTTGGGGCCATTCTTCTTATTTTTTTTACATATGACAAAACCCATTAATATGTGATGTTTAGTTATAACACATATATATTTAACAATTACTTAGTAGTTTAAGTAAGGAGAAAAAGTCTCAATAAATAAAATAATTGTAGTTAAGGGACTAAATAATATAATTTTATTATTGAGGTGAAAAAAAGTCAAAATGTCATTTTGGTCATAAATGTATGCTCTAATGTTTATTTTGGTCTTTTATGCTTCCAAATGTTTAAATTGGTCATAAATATTAACAAAATGTTTTATTTTGGTCCCGAACTATTAAATTTGATCATATTTTTCTGTTTCAAGTTTAAATGTGACGAGTTTAAAATTACGTATTATTTTCAAAGAGTACTTTTTCTATTCAACTGGGACCGTCAACAAACAAAATCAAATCATTTTCGAAAGTATATCGCTCGTTTGATAGTCAAATTAAAAAAAATTAATCATATCACTTTCGTTTTAAGTTCGAATATAATAAATTCAAAGCTAAGAATTAGCTTTAAAAAATCCTTTGAATTTGACATGAATGACGGAACAAAATATGACAGTAATAAAAAATTTGGAACCAAAAATTACCCTTGACAAAAAAAAGGGTAAATTATACTTTGGTTCCCTGTGGTTTGACTCTATTTCTCTTTGGTACCATGTGGTTTGATACTTGACACTTTGGTACCCTTTGGAGCTATTTTGTAATTTTAACCATAACAAATTTTACAAAAATTACATATTGACCTCAAAAAATTTTCAAAAAATTACAAATATGTCCCTAGATACATATTATCTAGAGACTAAAATGAAAACTTTAAAAAAAAAATTGGAGTCAATATGTAATTTTTGCAAAATTTGTTATGGTTATAGCTTCAAAGGGTACAAAAGTGTTAATGGAGAATACCACAAGATATCAAAGTGTTAGGTTTCAAACCACAAGGTATCAAAGTGAAATATGGTCAATCCACATGGTACCAAAATGTAATTTACCAAAAAAAAAAAATAAAATGTTTTCTCTCACAAGAGTCACACAACTCACAAGTCACACCATTCACAACCGGAATAGCCCCGAAAGCAAAGAAATGAATCAGCTCAATTACACTTGTTAAAGTATAGCTGAATTATGTTTTATTGACCAAATGCAAAAGCATAAGGACTAGCTAGACCCTCCAGTAGTACTTCTTCAATCACTCACTTTAACGCCCCAAAAGCATCAGCTTATTATCGACTTGCTTGACGATTCGATTCCATTCGATTCAACTCATCTCTATCCTCTCTGCTATATCTGATTTCCCAAATCGATTGATAAATCAAACAATCTCGTCAAAAATCTCTTCTTCTACAATCCCTATCGATCAAAATCAAAATCAAAACCAATGGTTTTGATGGCAAATGTTCCAGCAACACTATCAGACCTCATTCTGTCTCTAGAACAAGCCTCTTTCATGGCCAAACAGCTCCCTTCCTCCTCCGCCAACGACCACACTCATCTTCTCCAAATCTACACTTCCCTTCACTCTGCTCATCACAATCTTTCCAATTTCCTCTCCCTAATCGACTTCCACCCTCGCCCGTCGCCGCCGCCGGCGACGGAGACTTCGTTCTCCTCCGCCACTGCAAACCCTGAAAATGAACCCATGGAGGTTGGAGACAACCACGATGAGGTTGAAGCAGAAGAGGAAATTTCCAAGGTTCAAGAGAAGATGAGAGAATGCTTCATCAAGAATAAGCGGCCGAAACGACCTTTGTCGCCGTCTGCGGCGGTGGCCGGGGAGGAGAGGCAGTTTGGCGGCGGCGACGACGACGGGTTTGTTGGGAGATTGAGGGATTTTGATCCAAATGCGACCAAGTTGAAAGCTTTGGATTTGGTGTACCAGTTTCATGGGTAATCATCATCATCATTGTAGTGTTTTGTTTCAGAAGCAGATAAATTATATTTTGTGGGTGGCATTGTATTATAGTGCAGATATCACCAAAATGAATTCTGTCTCTATTAACATTTTTTCTCATACATGCAGTCTGATTCGATCTCAGAACATCATATTTAGTAAACTCTCAATGTGCTGATAACAAAAAAATTGAAAGGACATAGACTGACTGAGTGTAAGACTGCAAATATTTTCTAGGATACATGGTTAAACAAAAATGAGAATCAGCATTGTTCCAAAAATAAATGAGAATCAGCTTTACTGGGTCTGGGTACATACCCAAACACAAATACTTACAGAACTGATTATCTTATAACTAGTATGAATTGGGACCATGTCATTAAAGGGTTCCTTCAGAACATTATGGAGGAAACTATCATATGCAAAGCTTAACTGATATATTAAAAAGAATGCAGTTTACTTACAAATTTTTGTCTGTGGATTGACTCCCATCTACATACACTGCCTCTGTTTAATAGCAGTGCAGTTTACAAGATTGCCCAATTCACAAAGGGATCCAACTTTATTTACTTACTGGGCATGTGGAAAACTGCATTCTTCCTTCTACTACTCATCACTGGCTAAAACAGGTCATGAATTTATTTAGTGCAGTTTAGAGAGAAATAAAAAGAGTTAGAAAGAAAAAAATGAGTCCCATATATTTTATTATTTTGAAACCTACCATTTTTTTCCCCTCTCTTTCTACCTTTCTCAAGATTAACTGCACTAAATATCACACTTCAGAGGAAATTCGTGGATCACTAGATGTGGTCTATTGATGAAGAGAATTGGTAGTTTGAGAGAAGTCTTGAGTTCAAACTTCTTGCAGACATGCACAAAAAAGTGGCCTTACGTATGTGTTATAAACTCTTGGGTCTGCTGCAAGATCTTTTTCCTATGAAATTCCAGTGGAAATCTAGACTGCTACCCTTTGACAATCAAGTTATGCAACTTCACAAAATCATCCAGCGTGAGCTCTTCAGGTCTTGACTGAAAACATTAGGTAAAGATAAGATCAGCAAAATCATTGAAATTATAATATGTGAAGTAATTATTGCTATTAAGGACCCCAAAAAAGAAAAGATGTGCACAGATAATTTACTGTAGCCGGAAGATCAATGCTTCTCAAAGCTTCTTCTATTTCTATGGGTGTGCATATGTGCTGAAGCGACTTCCGCAGCATCTTGCGTTTCCCGTTGAATGCTGAGTTAACCTATGCATGAATATGAGAAGCAGAATAATGTCATTGAGAATGTGAAGTAGTACATAACAAATTAACAAATATAATATAACTTTGTTCAGAGTATCCAGGAATAAGACTTGAGGAGATGGTGGTAACTTTTTTTTTTTAACCAAAGATGGTAGTAACTTGTGGGACAAACGAAAGAAAGTTTCAAGCAGGAGTTAGATTCGAAAGGTTTACAATAACATTAAGACTCAATTAATGATTTAGTCTTTGAAAGATATATTTATCTCCCTAAAAGATAAAATTATAAAATTTAGCCATTGAAAGATATAATTTAATTAATTTAGTTCTTATTTAAATTTAACAACAAATATAATTTCTTTAACTTTAATCGTTTATTGTGATTTTAACAAAATTTGATTTTACATTATATTTGTTATTAAATTTCGATTGTGCTTGTGTTTTTCAAAGATTAAATGGTATAATTTTATCTTTCAAGGATTAAATTGAGACATATGTCATCTTTTAGGGACTAAATCATTAATTTACTCTACAATTAAGAAGAAATTCTGTAAAAGTTCAATGCATGGTTATTGGAGAAACGGCTACCATTGAGAAGAAGCTTTTGGTGGAAGAAACTTGGGGACGTTCTGCTTCTTGCTTCAGCTTGAAAGTGACAATGGCTGCGTCAACCTACACAAACATGAAAAATGAATAATTATTTATAGTTTGAATCAGAAATTGAGTTATCTAGTTCAAATGGAGATGACAATAAACGCTGACACTCGGCAATAGCTCCAAACTAAGAACCATGTAATGTAACCCCATAAAACAACAGACAATTTTTTTAAAATAGCAGACTTCCCCAAAAGCAGAACACCAAATAACTTTAAACAAGTCCCAATTACAACAAACTCATACCGTCATAAGAAAGATGCTGTGTTGAAATGATATTTTTTCCCCCATTTTCTTGCTTATAAACATGATTTTCTAAAATAACTAGTAATGTCTTCTCAAATCAGTTACATGAAGGTAGGGATTGGCCAAGCTTAACTGAAAGAGGAACATTTAAAGAAGGAAGAATACTTTTTTAGCACAGGTTTTACTTTTTAAGTGTTCGAAAAGATTCCTTTTCCAGAAGTCATACTTTCACTGGAAAATTTCATATTGAACCCTAAAAGAACTTAAATTCTATCCTTATTTAAAATAGTCTATTTGGTTTTGCTTGAACTAAAACAAAATACCAGAACAAAATCATATTGATATGACTAGTGGACTATATGCTTACATTAGGCTGAGGGAAAAAATATGTTCTAGGCACCTTCAAATTGTATTCAGGATCTGCAGAAGAAACTCAAAAACACAACACATTCATCAAAAAATTGAGCAAACTATGGTAATAAGTATCAACCTCTCAAGTAGCAGTTTGAGATATAATCAATTCATTACAACTACACGGCAGTAAAAGTACAAAGCCCACATTTACTATTATTTCACTGATTTATTTCTCCTTTTATTATCAGTGACCAACAGTAGAAGTTAGACAAGGAAATTATAATGCATTTTCCATTCAAAGACAGGTTTGATAGTTCAGTCATTAATCCTTCTGCCATAGGAGAAACAGATTTTAAAGGTTTATTATGACTGAACCGTAAAAAGCTTGTGGTAAGTAAAACATAAGTTAGTATACCTGAATAGAAATTAACGAAAATATTAATAGGACGATACTCAGAGGTCCTCAGAGATGATTCTACCAAGCGCAAAGCTGTCTCATCCTGCGAAAAAGTATGTTTTATGACCTAAGTAACTGTCATTACATTTAGGATCCCAGTATAATAATAACATGATTAATTGTTGTCATCATTGTATTATTATTATTGTTGTTGTTGTTGTTGTTGTTATTGACATTCTCATGGGTTTCTTCCAGTTAAGTCATTGTCACACTCCAAATTAGTTGCACCTAAAAGACTAACAAAAACATAAATAAACCATTAGATATCTTCAAAAGTTAAAAATTTCCCAAGCCCTTAGGAATAAAAAAAAAAATTGTCGGCAGTCTCACAAAACCAGTTTGTCCACCAATGTAGGATTGATTTAAGTGGTAAGTAGTTTGATATCATTTAAGCAAGGTCCCGAGTTCGAGATCTTGAGAGTGCAGCTACACCCATTGGGAGACTTTGCCACCATAAGTCCATAACCAGGTGCACTACACGGAGTCTGGATTAGTTGGGATGAAGCCCTAGATATTGGGCGGGCAACAAAAAACAAAAGGAACCCTTTGTCCATTGTAGGCCCATGATTTTTATCTTTGGCATGCCCTCTCATATAAAAGCCCTATGAACTTGACGTGTATACAGAATATAAGCCCCCTTACCTAGTGGTGAAATTTAATGTGATCATAAAAAATGGTCATGAATCATGAACACTATTGAGAACTAATTTCTCGAAAGCATAAGTTTTTATGTGTCTATTGGTTTTATCTCTAACATAACAGATATGTAGAACCATTAGTTGATTTAAAAGAATGAGAGCCATCAATGACCTGGAGTAAAAGAACCACTTCTGAGATAATATCACCCATTGGAAGAAGCAGTTTGATCACATCAGTACTTACATTGAAAGGAATGTTGGAAACTACCTGCAGACAATAAAACCAGAAAGACTGATGAAGAAATTTAAAAGGAAATCTACATTCTTTTTGGCAGTCTTGCAAAAGCTTTTATTTTATTTTAATAGAAGAGAAAATTATGTTAAGAAGGAAGAAAATTACAAATGAGGAGGACACAGAATCCACAGTCTTGTTCTTGCAACTTGTAAGAGCATTACACCAAAATTTATGATAAAAGTATTAATGGTACATTCGACCAAATTACAATGTCAGTTGAAGTGCCATCCATATCATTGGAGAAGACAACCCAAATTAAGTACTTAAAATAGAATGAATCTGACTATGAGTAGTATAAGTATAAACCTTATAAAATTAAAAGCCAACTCCAGCAATCTATTGAACTTATTTCCTTTCTCAGATAGGACTAATTTGTTTGCATTAATAGAATTTTGGTTAAATTGTTTATGTCATCAGAGAACCAGCTCAATGATGCTTTGCACGGCTACAATATTTTCCAGGGATAATATTTCCTGCATACACTATTGTATATACAATCTCTTGAACATACTACATTAGCAATAACGTAGACCACACATGTGTACTTCCAATATGTATATAAAGTGGAATCCTTACTTTTGCATATCTGACTTCTGGATCCCTTTGCTTTATGCTTCCCATCAGTGACAACATGTGAGAGCGCACATGACATTTGACAATGTCCTCAGTCAAAACCTACAGGTATCACTGTGTCAAAAGAAGATTCATAATTTATACAGCCAATAGGATCCTGGATGGTTGGAACTTTAACACAAAAATCATAGGCAATCCATTGAATTGAAAGTTGACATTCAGTAAAACAATATTATGAACATCTTAAGTAATGAATGAATGTAAACATTAAGAATTCAAAATATATGGACACGTGGACAATTGTATTGATGATGAGGAATTTTCATATTGAACATTTTCAGCATTAAGCACAAGGTGTGTTTTAAGATATTTTGTAAATACAAACTAGAAAAGATGAAAAACAAAAGAATTTAAGAAGGCAAGCCATACAAATGTAGATATGAACAAGAAACAATGATGATAAGCTATATGAATAATTATGTGCTAAATGTAAATTTGTAACACAGCAACTAGCCAACTAGTAAAATGATTGTGGTGTATCAAAGAGAGAAGTATTTAATGAGATTTCATATTCCCTTATTATAAATTTCAAAAGTCATTTCAAATCACGAGCTTGGTGAGACATTGGAGAATAGGCTTTCATATAAACAGAAAGTAAGAGCTTTAAGCCATTCTGTAATTCTACCATCCTAGTCTATTTTGCAAATCCTTTTCATGCCGATTAATTTTCAAATTGTTAATTGAATAATGCATTTTCAGTTTTCTATAAGTTAAGTGATATATTTATATGTAATCAAGATAAACCTATTTTTTTTTCATCAAGAAAATGACTACTGACATGAAATATAAAATTGAAAAGATCACCATGAGTTGTACCTTCAACTTTCCTGTGCTTGCAAATCTTTCACTCACGAGAGCAGCCATGTGTTGATCCTAAATCCCAAATACAGAAATACAATATTGAGCTATGGGCAAAAGTAAAATAAAGCAATGAACAGCCTTTGCCTAACTTGCTGGGAAGTTTCAAGATACATATTAGCCATCGGGGAATTATGAGAAGGCCAAAGTTAGTGAAATAAATATTTTAAACTGTATGCAGCAATCAGCAATGACATAACCAGTAAAGTGACCAATATCATATAAACGCAGGACGGAGTTATATAACAAAATAACCACAATTAAAAAAGAAGAATCTTTTTCATGAAAGCACATACAGATATACCTGTAAAATTAAACGTATCCAAAAAGGCAAACTACGAAGAAGTTAGAGAGTTGGGGAAAGTATATCAAGCACAAATACTGATATTGACACGAGACAACAACATGAACAAGGACATATTGACACGACACGGCATACATGTGTGTATATATATATATATTGTAATTCCAATAGTAGATAAAAAATGAGCAATGATTAAATATTCATAAATCATGATAAAAGCATGTATTTTTTTCTATTTTTCATTGTGTTGAAATGAAAAAAATGATTTTTAAATTTTGAAATTCAAACATGTACTCTGTCAGTGTCAAACAATTTCATGTATTGTATCATGTCCAACGCCTGACACTTTCTAAAAAATGAAGTATCCCAGCTTTGTAACTATATTTGTATAGAAGACTCATTCCCCTAAAGAAAACCAGTAACTAACCTTTTCAACAGCAAGAACAAATGCACCGGCGTTCAAAAGAACGTTAGTCAAAGAACCCGTTCCTGGTCCAATTTCCAACACCATGTCCCCTTCTTTAACACCACCGGCTCTGGCCAATTCCTCGTTGATATCAGAGTTCAACATATAATGCTGCAAATCATAGCAACACCAAAAAGAAAAAGAAAAAACGGAAATTAAAAAAAAAATTAGAGAAGCTAATGTCAACTCATACAAGCACCAACTATCTACACTACACCTGCCATCTGTTCGATAAAATGTCTCAATGAAAACTTACCCACAACGGAAATCTGGAAAATTTCAAACACTTTCTCGAGAAAAGAAAACGGAATTGCGAAGGGAAGAAAAAAAAAATAGAGAAGCTAATGTCAACTCACACAAGCACCCACCTATACTATACCTGCCATGTGTTCGATAAAATGTCTCAATGAAAACTTACCCACAAGGAAAATCTGGAGAATTGAAACACTTTTCTCGAGAAAAGAAAACGGAATTGCGAAGGAAAGAAAAAAGAAATTAGAGAAGCTAATGTCAACTCACACAAGCACCCACCTACATTATACCTGCCATGTGTTCGATAAAATGTCTCAATGAAAACTTACCCACAACGAAAATCTGGAGAATTTCAAACACTTTTCTCGAGAAAAGAAGACGGAATTGCGAAGGAAAGAAAAAAAAATAGAGAAGCTAATGTTAACTCACACAAGCAGCTACCTACACTACACCTGCCATGTGTTCGATAAAATGTCTCAATGAAAACTTACTCACAACGGAAAATTTCAAACAATTTTGTCGAGAAAAGAAGACGGAATTGCGAAGGAAAGAACCTGGCCGAGGGATTTTCTCGGGAATCGTCCTTTGGTGTTGAGAGCTCTAAGAGTAGCGTGGTAGTCGTCTTGGTTTGGTTTCGCATTGTTCCTACTTCTTTCAGCAGAAGCTGCCATACATCGCGTTAGGTTGCCTTCGCCGGCGTCGACAGTGTATGCCGGAGGTGGAATTCTCCGGCTGCGCGTGAAGGTCGGAACATCAAATATTGGCGGGAGAGATTGAAGAAAACAAAGTGGAGAAGAAGACATGGTTTTACGTTATTCGTTATTCACGCGCTCTGTAATCTATTTATCGGAGTAGTTCTATAATCTATTTGAATTAAGAGGAAACCTACTATTTGGTCCCTCCTTTTTTACTGAGTAAACGATTTGGTCCCTCATTTATTGAAATAGACTAGTCAGTCCCTCGTTTATTATAATCGTCAACTATTTAGCTTCTCCATTAAATTACTTGATGACGTGAATGTTAAATGCTTACATGGCACTCGTTAAATGTCACTTTGGCATCCTAGTCACCTAAACCAACCAAACTGAACCAACAAACACAATTAAATTAGTCTAAAATTGAATCAGACCTGAATATTTGTCTTACACGTGAAGTTTCATAAGGCGTAAACTATCAAAACATTTCCAAATCTCAAACCCTAAGTTGTCCCAAATAGTTAAATATGTAGCATTTAACGTGTCGCATGTGCACTTAACAACCAGATCACCAGTGTCATTAACAGAGATATGCTACAGGGACTAATAAGTTGACATTTGTAATTTTTGAGGGACCAAATAGTTGAAACCGTGAAAAAGGAGAGACCAAATAGTAGGTTTCCACTTAAATTAAAGGTTAAAGGGTCACTTTGGTCCTAAATGTATGGCCTAATGTTCATTTTGGTCCATTATGTTTCAAATTGTTTGAATTGGTCCTAAGTGTTGGCAAAATGTTTCATTTTGGTCCCAAATTATTGAATATGACTTGTTTCAAGTTCAAAGGTGACGAGTTTAGAGTTACGTATTGTTCTCGAAGATTATTTTCTCTATCCAGTTGGAGTCGTCAACAAACGAAGTCAAATCGATCATAAAAGTTGACCGTTCGTTTTATGGTAAAACAAGTAAAGTTAATCATATGTATCTCGTTTCAAATTCGAAAGCGACGAATTCAGAACTACAAGTTCCTCTCAAAAAGTCTTTTGAACTTGAAATTAGAGATGAGAGAAATATGACCAAATTTAATAATTTGGGACCAAAATGAAACATTTTACTAATATTTAGGACCGAATTGAAACGTTTTCTCAAAATTTAAAACTAATTTGAACATTTTGAAACATAATGGACCAAAATAAACATTTAGAACCAAAATGACCCATTGACCTATATATTATGTGGTTTTTTATTTTTTTTCTTTCTTATGCCATATTAGTCTAAAATAAATGAGAGATATACTCCTACTTATCAGTTATCATTTATTCTTCTTCAAATTTTCAAGTTGATTCTTTACAACTTACTTCAATTAAGTTTCAAAATTTGAGGATTATATTTGTTAATTTTTTGGTTAAATTAATTTTTTTTGCCTGAGTAAAATAAATTGTTTGGTCCTTATAGTTTATAAAAATTTATAAAAACATCCTTATTAGTTAGTAGCATTGTTAATACTTTGTTAAATAATTGATTATATGGCATTAATATAAAAGTATATTTTTCCAAATAAGCATTAAATATTACAGATAAGCATCAAATCCCTAATTCCCAAATTAAACTGCATAGGTCGTCTTCTTCCTTGCCAAAAGTTATTTCATCCCCTGCATTGCCTATTAATTAAGGGTGGGGTGCATGTCAAACATGGGAACCAAATTATGCTGAACCTTTTGACGAAAGTGCATCTAGGCGAGACATCACTGCTGCCAAGTATCTTTTGACAAAGGTTGGCCCAGTCGGTAAGGAGTCAACTCATAACCCACAAGGTTGTGAGTTCGACTCCCGCTGCTGATGTGAGGGCCTTGTTGGTAGGCGATCTCTAAGTACCTCTGTAAGCGCTCATAGAGCCTTGAGGCCTGCCCTGGCCTTGGTGAGCCCCCAGGGCCCAACTCACCTAAACTTTTGCTTATCAAAAAAACTGAACAATGCTCAAATGTAATGATGTTGTGTTTTGTCATTTGATGGTATATTTAGGGGTGTGTAAAATCGGGACCAACTCAACCAAACTTGCTAAAAAATATCGGGTTCGATCGAGTCAGATTCTTTGAACGGGTCCATTTGGATTGTAATTTCATGAAAAAGGTTGGTATAATTGAATTATGCAGGTTGACTAGACATAACTAGACCCGACTTGAAATATTTATATTTTTTTATATTTTATATTAATATTTTAAAAAAAAGTAGATATTTTTCTACTAAAATAAAAAAAAAGTATATATATCTTTTCTTACTTATTTTTATATAATTTTAAAAATAATAAATAATTAAGTATGAAAGTATGATATATAATATTTATATAATAATTATCTTACTCTATTATATATACTTAAATATATAATATTTAATTATATATATTTATATTATAAAAAATATATCAATTAATTTAATTATTTTTCACATTAAAAATAATATAATTTTTTATTTGATTTTTTAATGAATAATATATACTTTTTACTAATTTAATTTAATTTTTAATTCAATTTTATTTTTTTAAAAAAATATTTATTAAACTTGGCTAACTCAAACCTGATGCAACTTGACATCATCGTGTTTAGTGGGTTGACAAGCGACTTCAGGTTTAAAAATAGGGTAAATTACAAAATAGGGTCCTGTGGTTTGGCCCTATTTCAGATAGGGTACATGTGGTTTGAAAAGTTTCAAATTGGGGCCTGAGGTTAACTCCGTTTGCAAAATAGGGTCTAGGTGGTTTTGACCGTCAAAAAACTAACGGTGCACGTGATAATTTGCCTAACAATCTCAGGGTCTTTAGTTAAAATACTATTTTAAGACCCTAACTATTTTTAACCAACGCAAAAATAGTATTTTAAAATAGTATTTTAACATGACGACGTAAGAAATAGGGATTCAAACGCAAAAAAATTAATAGTTAGGGTCTTAAAATAGTATTTTAACTAAAGACCCTGAGATTGTTAGGCAAATTATCACGTGCACCGTTAGTTTTTTGACGGTCAAAACCACCTAGACCCTATTTTGCAAACGGAGTTAACCTCAGGCCCCAATTTGAAACTTTTCAAACCACATGTACCCTATCTGAAACAGGGCCAAACCACAGGACCCTATTTTGTAATTTACCCTTAAAAATATATTACAAATTAAATTATATTACTGATAACATAAAATATATTCCAAAAGAATTTAATTTATTTTAGTTATTTTTTTACGAACAGAGTTTTATAATGAGTGAACATACAATTTGATCCCTATAATATATATGAATTGATAAATCAATCCTTAAAGTCTAATTTTCACACTTTATCACTTCTGAATCTTAAAAATAATCTAGCTTGATTCTTTGAGCCTATTTTATAACAATGTTCTTCTAATAATTCGATCGTCTCACTAAGAGCTTGGGTTATTGGGTTACTTGAGTCAATTACTAAACCGTTTGAACTAAAAAAATATTATTTATATATACATATATCAAAATCAAATATCATTTCAAAAACTAAAGTTAGAATTAGTATTAAAATTATAATGATAGATAATAATTCTCAAGAATATATGTTAAAAATATAAAAATAAATTACAAATACACATTAATTTGCAATATTTTGGGACCGAGAGGATAGTTTTAGCAAAGATAATTCACTTGGTACAATAGTACTTGCTAGTTTTTTTTGTTCCAAATAGTACTTACTACTTAGCAACACATTTCTAGTCAGAGTAAAAAGCATATGAGTAAAATAACTTTTCGGTCCCTGATTTATGCACTCGCTGACAGATAGGTTCCTGAATTTTACCCATTGTACTAGCCGGTCCCCGAATTTTGCAAACGCTGCACTAATTGGTCCCTCCGTCATATTGGCGTTACAAAAATGCTGACGTGGCCATAACGGAAGCTGATGTGTCCCGTTATGTGCTGACGTGTCCTGTTATCGCCACGTCAGATCCCGTTATGTTGAAAAAAAAAAATTGTGCCACATAAATAAATAGAGACACATCAGCATTGTTGTAGTGTATTTTCCGGTCCTTCACCAAAACGCACGTTTTGGTCCTAGCTAACCTAAACTCTCACCCAACCACACACACAACTCAATTTCTCACTCACCCAAACCCACACATACTCGACAAACTCTCACCCAAACCCAATCTCACTCACGCACCATCTCGCACCCAAAACCCTAACCCTCTCGCACCCAAATCCCTAACCAAATCTCACCCAAATCGCACCATCTCGCACCCAAACCCAACCACAATCGCACCACCTCGTACACCAAACTATTGTTGATCATTTGTTTTTATTAAATTTTCAATCAATGGATTGATTTATTTAAGCCACCTATCTCATCTATCCCATCTTTTCTCAATTCATGCATTAATTATTATCTTATTTTACTCTCTTTAAAATTCCCAATAATCAAGCCTATAGATTGTTAAAATAGAATAGAAATACTAAATTATTTATCGAAAAGATTAATAAATTTAAATTTGATGAGATGGATTAGAGAAAAATAAGAGGTTAACCATCGATATCTATCTCTATTTGAGTATCGACATCTCTTCTAAAATATTCCAACTTATGATATGTTGGTCAAAAAAAAAATTTTTGGTAACTGGTCAAATTATATTTTGATCAAGAGTGTTTCATTCATTTCAAAAAAGATTTATAAAGATTTTTGAATGTTTCAAAAAACTCTAAAACTCCATTAACTCCATCAAAGAAAATCTGATGATTAAAGTAAATAGATAGTGTAATTGTTGTGATTTCGTGTCTAAAATTTTTCACAAACTATTTACTAATCTTATATATAGTACTATTTAGCTTTTGGAAGTAATTTTCAGAGAAGTCATCTAAGTATTTTAATTTTTAACAAAAGACAATTTACTTCCTTCATATTCAGCAGTAAAGTGTCAAAATGAGCTAATAACTACTTAATATCTTAAAGATATAATGCATATGCATAATAATATTTTGTGAAAGACAAATTAAAATCAAGCCTCCAAAATCATAAATATAATTAATTAAAAATCAAAATCTATCATCATCAATAACAATAATCCAATCATCATATATATACATTTAAATGAGCCTCGTCACATATACAATCATCAATCAATCAAAAACATATAAACCCTATCTATCTAGGCTTGTCAAAAATATTAAGATATTGACCTCCCAAAAGTAATTAATGATTAAAATCCCTCATAGACATAGACACCACTGGACTTTGAAATAAATTTTAATTAATTTCAGTGGTGGTGGTAGTAGTGGTCATCATCAGTAATCCTGTGTTACCATCATTATTAATATTATTATACTAATTCGCATCATATTTAAATTTGGTACCCTATTATGAGGCACATTATTGTTATGACCACCACCATCATGATGATGAGTAGGAGGATTTGGAAGATTCCTCCAAAGATGAGGAGCCATTAGTCCTCTCGATGATGATAATGGTAACATTAACGAAGAAGGAGGACGAGGAGGAAGGGCTGGAGAAGATAAAGATAATGTTTCGATTTGGGTCTGTGTTTGGGATAGGGTTTGGGTCTGGTATATAAATATTATTATAATCACCACCATCATGATTTAAAATATTCCTCCTAAGAAGATGGTGATGGCCAATATTGATCGGCAACATGTTTAAGAAGCTCTTGGGTTAGCCTTTGCCAAATTTGTTGAGGGGTTTTGTGCCCTAGGACGACCTTAAGTGAATAATCACTTAACAAGGCTTGAAAATATACTATTTTGACTATATTTGCGTGACCCAAACCAAAGAGCATTTAGTTCATTTTCTCCATGCTATTGATGATGATCATGACGGTGCCTCCTCCACGACATTATTGTTATGATGATCGGTCTGACAATAATAATATAAATTGATCATGAGTCAATTTAGTGTAATGGCAAGAATAATAATTGTATATAAATATATATAAAAAATATAAATATAAGCTTAATATTAATTAAATTAATTTTTTTAACAAATAAATCAAATTAAATATTTTTATTAATATAAACATCATTAAACTCATCATAATTACTTTTTATAAATACATACAAGTTAAAAAATACAAAATAAATAAATAGGTTAAACGAAAAAAATATGTTTTTTTAGAAGTAAAACTTAATCTTTCTCAAATATAAGGGTGAACATAGGTCAGGGCAAAATTGGCCCGGCCTATGATCACCCTTATATTTGAGAGAGAAATGATTCATCTCAATTACTTAGATTAGTAATAACGGCATAAACCATATGAAATCACACTTTCAGGACAAAAAACGGAACAAATGTGAAAGTTTGAGGAGCGAAATGAAACAAAAAATAGTTTTAGAATCAAAATGAAGTTTATCTCATAGTTTGTGGACAAAAAATTGATTTTTCTTTACTGAGTCACGTGAGTAATACATAAACATTTTCCATTAAAATTGATGGAACAAAACCATAGGCACCTTAATTGCTTAAGGATGCATATCTCAATATCCTAAGTGAGATTTTTTAAATCTCACACCACCAATGTGAGATCGGGTTAAACCACATCTATGTTTACTGTATTTTACTCTATTTTTTTTGTTTCTTTCCATATATACAGTTTTCTTTAATTATTTTGATATTTTAATTGATAAAACAAGAGAGTATTCATAGATAATAAAATATGATAAGATTGTTGAGATTATAAGTGAAAACAAAAGCCTTTGGTCAAGTAGTTCCAACTAATTAACATAGATAATAACTAATAAGGAAAGAAAGGGAAGGACTTACCCAAGATCATTACATGGAGGAAGCTTGGCCATAAGATCATCAAAGTTATAATCTGTAAAAGTCAATAATCAAAGAATTTTTTAAGTTTGAATGAACAAAAAGGGGTTGATTAAAAGGTTATGATTTAGTAAAATAACACATTTTCTTGATATTTCTTTAATAAAACTTTTTTTCTCGCAGCGAAAAGATATTCATAGAAAAAAAATGATAGATTAGGAGAGAAATTTGATTAAGAAGTTGATGAAAGAAAAGTTTTCTTGAAGAAAAACATTACTTAAAATGTTAGATCTCAATTCCAAAATTCTTACATCTAAAATTTTAAAACTTATGCCCATTATTAGGGGTGTACACGGGCCGGGCCGGGCCGGGTTTTTGGTCGGCCCGAGACCCGGCCCGGTACAGACCCGGGCCGGGTCACTGGGTCTGGTCGGGCCAAAAAAATATATATTTTTTATTCATTCTATATATAATTTAACTTGTATATATTGGTAAAACAATTAATTTTGGATCAATATAATGATGTTTTTATTAATGAAGACATTTTATTTGACTTAATTGTTAAAAAAAGTTGATTTAATTAAGATTAAATATATATTTTATGTATATTTTTAATATACAATTGATAAAAATAATAATAGATATGTATTTATTACAATTAAAAAAATATTTAGTAGTATAAAATATAAATATGTATAGTAAAAAATTAATTTTTTTTTTAAAACGAGGGTACCCCGGGCCGAGCCGGGTCTAGAGAGACTAGACCCGGACCCGGCCCGGAGACCCGGCCGGCCCGACCCGAACAGCCTCAGACCGGGCCGAGTCCGCCCGGTCAGAGTTGTACACCTCTACCCATTATGAATAAATCTTGAAACAAAGAATATTTTTTTCAATTTCAAAATCATTCTCATACAGTTAATTTGATTAAGCTAGAAAAATATTTGAATTAAATATAAAATCATCGACTTACTTTTGGTGTAACATTGATTTGATGTGTGATTTCCATCCATGATCTCCTTTTGTCAGCTTCATCGTCATCTTCATCGTAATCACGTTCTTTCATTGATAGAATCTTTAAATTGTTGACTCGAAACTTGAAAGTGAAAACCTAGAGGCGGTGATTTACGGAAAAAAGAAAACCTAGAGTCGGTGGGCACTTGCTACGATGTATTGGTAAAGCTGTTTATATAAGCTCAGGAATAACCTAGAGCATGTCAGGGTACATTGAATTTAGACTCATTCTAGAGTGTTCCACAATTTTTATATTGTTTTAATTACGTGTACTTGGAAATAGCATTTACCCACCATAAAATACGCATTGAATGCAATATTTTCAATATTATAACAAGTTTTTCCGGTTGTTAATAACATTATTATTTTTTTAATATTTTAAGTTGGCCAAAAACTTATTTCGGTCTCAAATTTTATTTTAAATTCTGTTTTATTCCCTAATTTTTTTTTAATTTTGTTTTTCTTTAATGTTTCTTAAATATATTCATGCATTTAAACGCAACAAAGAAATTAATACACAAGTTTATAAACTAGTTGGTGTACATTTTTAAAAGTTTTTCGCCTTTTATTATTAGTTTTTTGTTGAAATTAAAATAACACTTTTAAAGAAAATAGAGATAAGGAGTACTAGCAAAAGGTAATAGATCGTAACATTTTCTGAGCCATGTGATACTTCATCATGCAACAAGAAATTAAATCATGTATCTAATTGAGAAGGTGTGACATTTGGTACATTGAATAAAGTTTTATTCTCAAGAATATGATTTTGGGGAATGTTATTTCCTTAGATTTTGATTTTTATAAATGTTAAATTTATTTGTTTAAATTATTTTCTAGAGTAATTTATAATATTTCATAAATATTTATTCTTGTATTTGGTTCAATCATAAATTTTTTTATTGAAAATAAAAAAAAAATTATTTTTTCAAAGAGTTTCATTAACTAGTTATTATTAAAAATCAATTAATGAATTTATTTTTAATAAAAATACTATTAATAATCATGTAGAAATATTTTTATAGAACGTAACAAAATTATTTATATTAACAAAAAAAAATATAACATAAATGTGAAAATGACAATAATAAATCATAATAATAGTGATAAAGATAATGGTAAGGAAGGAGGCCATGGTTTAGTAGGTTTTGGTTGAGATCCTATAATATTATTTTATAATAACTAACTTAAAAAATTAAAAATTAAAATAAATTAATTTTATAATTTTTAAGAATTAAATAGTATAAATTAAATTTTAAAAACTGACTTTTCGACTCATATATCTTCTAAGTTCTAACGATTAAATAGTATAAATATAAAACGAAATATACTTGGAACAGTAAGTAAGAGGAAAAAATTAGAATGAAGGTGCTTGTATAATAAAAAGAAGGCCAAAGTCCTATTTTGGTCCCTCTGTTATGCTTATTGTTCCAAATAGGTCCCTCAGTTATTTTTCGTTCCATATTGGTCCCTCAGTTATCCAAAACTTTTCAAAGTTGGTCCCTCTAACGTTTTCAATCCATTTTTCCGTTAAAAAAATGGAAAAACTAACTTTCATCACCAAAAATTTTTATTTTTTATATTAAGGTCCATTTCTTTTATAATAGGGCCAAAACGCAATAAAAAAGAAACAAACTGGGGTTTTACTGAATTTGCCCAAAAAAACACAACAAAAAACCTTCTTCTTCTTTGTACTCTTCGTCTCTTCTCCCCCTTGGTCGGCGACAGCCATCTTCTTCCATACAATACATACATACCTCTTCGTCTCTTCTTCCTCTTCAGTGGTAGGGCCATGGATTCCGTTCACATCTTCTTCTTCCCCTTCGTTGGCGGCGGCCATGGATTCAGTTCACTCCTCAACCTTTACAACAACAACATGACCGAAGAACTCCCGCTTGTTGTCACGCAGATGCCGAATCTCCGGCATTTGCATCTGGAGGGAATTTCTTCGTCAGTCAAATCTCGCCGGAGTACGGACGGTGGGAGCGATTATAGTACTTGGCTATCTCCGGCAATGAGCTCGCCGGCACGATACCTTCGGAGATTCGAAACTTGACGAACCTCCGAGAGCTTTAGAAAGCTCCCACCATCGACGATATGGAAGAAGAGACGCCGCTGACAAAGGGGAGAAGAGACGAAGAGTACGAAGAAGGTTTTTTGTTTTGTGTTATTTTGGGCAAATTCAGTAAAACCCCAGTTTGTTTCTTTTTTATTGCGTTTTGGCCCTATTATAAAAGAAATGGACCTTAATAAAAAAATAAAAATTTTTGGTGATGAAAGTTAATTTTTCCATTTTTTTAACGAAAAAATGGATGGAAAACGTTAGAGGGACCAACTTTGACAAGTTTTGGATAACTGAGGGACCAATATGGAACGAAAAATAATTGAGGGACCTATTTGGAACAATAAACATAACAGAGGGACCAAAATAGGACTTTGACCTAAAAAGAATTTGGTCTTGTAACTTTGTTCCAGTTCCCAAATCAATCATATAACTTTTTTGGTCTCAAATTTGGTCCTGTATCTTTGCTTCAGGTCCCAAATCAGTTCTATATCTTTTTTTGTCTCAGTTTTGGTCCCATATGTTTTGAAAACCTCCCATCATTAGTCCTATGTCCATTTTAAATTACAGTTTGGTCCTGAAAACTTCAAGTCCCTTTTACTTTAGTCCATGACTATCAAAATGAAAGTGAAAAGAGCATCCCTGGAGATTTTCAAACCTTACATCTGAATTGGTCCCTAATACATGAATTCTTCATGAAATGGAATAGAAATGTAAAATCAACACAAATAAAAGCAAATGAGAGATGGACCAAAACTGAAAACGCAGAAAATTTAAAATATACCGAAAAATGTCTCAAACTCACCGAAAAACGTACAAAATCACCTCCCTCCTCGAAAGTTTGGATTTTCGAAAAGACTTTCTCAAAGCATTTGAGGGCGATTATTTGAATGAGATTTCAGTGAAGATTGAGGTTTTTGGATGAGTTCTTGAGTTTACCGGCGATTTTCGTACGTTTTCCGCTGGTGGGTTTTAAATTTTCTGCGTTTTCAGTTTTGGTCCATCTGACATTTGCTTTAATTTGTTTTTTTTTTTTTTGCATTTCTATTCCATTTCATGAAGAATTCATGGATTAAGGACCAAGATGTAAGGTTTGAGCTAGAATCTTCAGGGATACTCTTTCACTTTCATTTTAATAGTCGGGACTAAAGTGAAAGGGGCTTAAAGTTTTCAGGACTATATTGTTGTAATTTAAAATGGACGGAGGACTAGCGGTGGGAGGTTTTCAAAACATATGGGACCAATACTAAGACAAAAAGATATAGGACTGATTTGGTACCTGAAGCAAAGATACAGGACCAAATTTGAGACAAATAAAGTTATAGGACTGGGACCTAGAGCAAAGTTACAAGACCAAATTCACACTTTGGCCAAACAATTTTATCGTGCTATGTTTGGATTTAGGGCTTGATTGGGAGTTTTTAAGAGAGTGGGGTGGGGTGGTTATTAATGAGGTAGGAAGGGGTGGGTTGGGGTGGGATGAGTTAAATAAACCATACTGCTGATTGGGAGTTTAATAAAAAAAGTAATGGTAAACCATTTCCACTTATTAAATATTGCAATATCACTAATGGGGTAGGGTGAGTTGAAATTTGAAGTTTTCAATAATACCCTAATAAATGTTGTCATTTATATTTGGGTAAAATGCACTTTAGTACCCTATGGTTAGGACCAAATCCACTTTGGTACCCTGAAAGAGAAAATTTGACACTTTGGTACCCCAAGGTTTGTGCCGTTAGCACTTTGGTACTTTGTGGTTATGTTCCGTCAAGATTTAACGGAAAATTGTTAGCACTTTTACAAAAATTACAAAATGCCCCAAAATAGTTTCAAAATTTTCAAAAACAACCTTAGATCACAATATTTGAGGACTAAAATGAAAATTATAACAATTTTTTGGGGTCAAAATGTAATTATAAAAAATATTGGTAAGAGAATAAAATTACAAATTAGCGCTAAATCTAGAAAATAAATGCAGTTTAGTCCTAAAACTGTGTGGTTCGATGGTGAGAAGATAAACTTTACAAAATTGTTGCAAAAATTACATAATGCTCCCAAATAGTTTCAAAATTTATAAAAAAAAAGTCCCTAGATCATGATATTTGAGTACTAAAATAAAAATTACAAAAAAAATTTTGGGGTCAAAATGTAATTTGTAAAATATAGAAAAGGAGATAATTACATATCAGTCCTAAATCTGGAAAATAAATGCAATTTAGTCCTACCCATATTCAAATACACTACTCAATTGAAATTTTAAAAGTAAACTTGAATAATTTGAAGAATATTTCCATTAATTAATTTACATATTAAATAATTAAAAATTGTAGAAAACTCCATCAATTCATTTAGTTTGTTGTGTTTTGATTCGTTTTACCAAAGGGAGAGGACCTAAACGCACAAAATAAATTTTGTTGAGAAGTGAAATATGGTTTAAGCTGCAATAGAAACTAACAGATAAGATGTAGTAGAAATTGACGGCTAAGATTAAGCCACGTCAGCACTTTTAATTAAATCTTGACGGAAAATAATCACAGGGTACCAAAGTGCTACGCGCGATCCCCAGGGTACCAAAGTGTCAAATTTTGTCTTTCAGGGTACCAAAGTGGATTCGGTCCTAACCACACGGTACCAAAGTGCATTTTACCCTTTATATTTATATTTGATTTGCTTATTTTTTTTGAATCAGTCCAACAAAAATCTATCTATTGTTACTAATTAAAAAATTATTCAAGATTAGAAATATAAGAAAATGATAATGTACCTAATAACAAAATCGTTTATGTAAATTTATAAATAGGATTAATACTACAAATATAAATAGTTTTAAATGCATNTTTCCCCAGACGAAGTAGTGCGCAGCCCGGCGCACCACCTTTCGGGCCTCGTTTCTGTCTGCCGGGAGAGCGCCATCCCGGATGTAGGACATGATGGGCGTTCGCCAATCAACCGTTGTTGAGATAGCAAGGACCATGGGGCCCTCGATTGATGGGCGCTCCAAGGTGGTGCGGATGATAGAGGAGCGACTCCGAGCATCTGGCTTAGAAGCCAGTTTGGCTAAGGCGTCCGCTCTAGTATTCTTAGAACGCAAGATGTGTGAGAACTGGGCGGCCCGGATATGGTGGCGGAGGATGTACTTAGCTTTTTCCACGTACTTGAGGATGGTGGGCTCCTTAGCCTCGAAGTCTCCCTTCATGTGACCAACCACTAGTTGGGAGTCACTGTAGACGTGGATGTCCTGGGCGCCCATGCCCACGGCAAGCTCGAGGGCTGCGATGAGCGCCTCGTATTCGGCCTGATTGTTCGTGGCCGGGAAGCGTATGTCGATGGCCTGCTCGATACTGTAACCATCAGGGGATTCAACAATCACGCCCGCGCCACGAAGTTTGGCGGATGAGGCCCCATCAATGTAGAGGTTCCACACGATGGGGGTTGGATTGGCGGGCGTCATCTCCGCAACAAAATCAGCCAAAGCCTGGCCTTTGATGGCGCGTCGTGGCTCGAAGGTCAGGCCGAATTCGGAGAGTTCGATGGACCAATTGACCAGGCGGCCCGCGATGTCGGGCTAGTGAATGATCTGCCTCATAGGGCGGTCGGTGCGAACGATGATCACATACTGTTGGTAATATGGTCGCAGCTTCCTTGTGGAAACAAGGAGGGCGTACACGAGCTTTTCGAGTAGGTGATATCGTGTCTCGGCGCCCGTGAGGACTTTGCTTGAAAAGTAAATGGGGCGCTGCTCATCCTTTTCCTCGATGATCAGGACGGAGCTGACTGCCACATCGGTTGCAGCCAAGTAAACGTAGATAGGCTTGCCGGGCAAAGGGGTGGTGAGGATAGGCGGCCTGCTCAGGTACGCCTTCAATTGCTGGAACGCCTCTTCACATTCAGCCGTCCATGTGAAGTTCTTCCCTCCTTTAAGAGTTTTAAAGAAGGGTAAGCACCGGTCGCCCGATCTTGCCAAGAAGCGGTGGAGCGCCGCTATGCGCCCGTTGAGGCGTTGTACCTCCTTTAACGTCTTTGGGGACGCCATGTCGATGATGGCCTGGCACTGGTCCGGGTTGGCCTCTATCCCTCGTTGGGAGATCATGAAGCCTAAGAACTTGCCCCCGGCGACCCCGAAAGCGCACTTGGCGGGGTTGAGCCGCAATCGGTAGTGGCGGAGGATCTGGAAGATCTCCTGTAGGTCATCGAGGTGGTCGCCACCAGCCTTCGTTTTGACGACCATGTCGTCAACGTAGACTTCGATGTTTTTTCCGATGTTGTCTTGGAAGAACCTGTCCATCATACGCTGGTACGTGGCGCCCGCGTTCTTCAGGCCAAAGGGCATGACGTTGTAACAGTAGATGCCCTGTTCAGTGATGAAGGCCGTCTTGTCGACGTCCTTGGGATTCATCTTGATCTGATTGTATCCCGAAAAAGCATCAAGGAAGCTCAAGGTGGCGTACCCGCAGGTGTTGTCCACCAACTTATCGATGCTGGGGAGTGGGTGAAGGTCCTTGGGGGTCGCCTTGTTGAGGTCCGTGAAATCCACGCACATCCGCCATTTGCCGTTGGGCTTGGGGACAAGGACGACGTTGGACAGCCAGGTGGGGTACTTGGTTTCCCGGATGAACCCGGCCGCCAGTAATTTGTTTACTTCTTCTTTGGCGGCGAGCTGCCGCTCTAGCCCCAGGACGCGCTTCTTCTGAAAGACTCCCGGGCGGTCGTCAACATCGAGAGAGTGCATGACCAACTGGGGGTCGACGCCGGGCATGTCCGACGCAGACCATGCAAAAATGTTGCCGTTGGCGAGCAGAAAGTCAGATAGCCTGGCTTGTTCGTGAGCGGGTAGATCCGCAGAGATGCTCACTGTTCGCTCCGGGTGCCCGGGGAAGTGAATTTGGACGAGTGTGTCCGAAGGTTTGGGGCGTGCGCCCTCGACCTAGTACCACATAAAATGCATATAAGTAAAGGGATCTTGTAAAGAAAAATGATTCATTGAATAAATGATTTCATTAATATAATAAAATGGGCGTCCGCCATGTGTAGGTCGGAGCGTACATGTAAAATGACGTAAGGAGGGCCTTAAGCATTTTGTAGGAAAGGGAAATAAACATAGACATGAAAATGAAAGACAACTAATCTTAAGGCCGGGCGGCTAATCCACCCATTAGAAGTAGTTGCTAAGTGAAGGAGCGTCAGCCACTGGTGTGGGATACCTCGTCGCGGAGGTCAGTGATTTCTGACGTGCCCATGTCCGTGTCCTCCCCGGCGGGCTCCTGGGGAGGGGAGTCTGGAATCCCTTCCATGAGTCGGCGGGTCTGGTACCCGGGATCGATCATTACGCGAGCCAGGCTTGTGGCATAGCAGCGGCGACCTTCGAGTTGATCTCCCCTTATACTCGCAGTTCCCCAACGTGTGGGGAATTTCATGAGTAGGTGGGCGGTGGAGATCACTGCTCTGAAAGCGTTGAGACTGGAGCGCCCAAGAATTGCGTTGTATGCGGAAGGAGCGGCAACAACGATGAAACTGGCGTATGTAGCTGCCGTCCTGGGCGGGTCGCCATCACCCTCGAGGGTGAGCTTGGTTTCGAGAACCCCTTCGGCAGGCGTCCTTGTCCCGGCGAAGCCAATCAGAGGCTCGTTGAAAGGCTTCAGGGCGCTCAGAGGGATGCCCAGGTGCTCGAAGGCGTGAAAGTAGAGGATGTCTGAGGAGGATCCTTGATCTACCAGCACGCGCCGTACGTCGATCTCGCCTATGCGCGCTGTAATTACCATAGGCTCATCATATTCCACGGGCTTGAGCTCGTCGTGGGTGAAAGTGATAGGCGCGTGGATGTCTTCGTGTGAGCGTTTGACGCTCGTATAATGCATGCACATGATGGAGCGCATGATTTGCTTTCGGCTGTGGGGGGTCTTGTGCATGTGTATTCCCCCAGAGATGGTGTTCACGACGTTGCGGACGGGCGCCTCGGAATGCTTCGAGCCGCCACTTCCGCCCTCAGCGACCTTCCTGTTCTTCTGATGGGAGGCGTCCCCATCAGACTCCGGCCGCTTTTTCTGCTTTTACTCGGCCAGGTGGCCGTCTCGGATTAGCTGTTCGATTGCATCCTTCAGAGAGATGCACTCGTCTGTAGTGTGGCCATAGCCGTTATGATAACGGCAATGTTTGCTTGTGTCGCGTGGGCGACCGGTCTTTACCGGGAGGGGCCGGGC
>QANZ01035005.1:0-20854 GCA_003254925.1 Chamaecrista fasciculata
ATGGCGTACAGGAGATGTTAAGATGAATGAGAATCAACTTTTGTAATATTCATAACTTATTTTTTTGGCTGAAAGTATTTTAGGGTAAAATGTAAAATACGATGTCTCTAAATTATTTTAAGGCAAACGTACTAATTTTATCCTCAAATTTTACATCAACTGTCAATTTCGTCCCCAATTTTTTTTATTGTCAATTTGTTCTTAATATTTTACATTTCGGTCAATTTTACCCTTTGCTTTTATTTTAACTAAATATTAACGATAGAATTACGTGACTAATGATATGTAATGTAAAATTGATAGAAAAAGAAACTTAAAGCGAAAAATATGATGCAGTCTGTCGTTAATTTAGTGAAAAGTGTCAAAGGATAAAATTGAACAAAATGTAAAACATTGGGGATGAAATTGACAGTAAAAAAAGGTTAGAGACGAAATTGACAGTTGGTGTAACGTTTGGAGACGAAATAAGTAATTTTGTCTTATTTTAATTATCCTTTTTAATGTATATAAATAGCAAAATTAAGTAGCGGGCAATTATAGCAAAGCTAACATATGGTAGTTAAATTCTTGATTAATCTTGAATTTTCTTTTTATAAAAGATCAACCAATTGATTTGAATGTTTGAGTTCATCTTAATAGCAAAATAAAAAATGATGATTCTTAATAGTAAAATAAGAGAAGATTTGTTGCATCAAAGGCTCAAACTCAGGGATTGAAATATAACAAATAATTAACATCTAAGAAACAAATGTAAATGTGAAAGTTTCAAACTCAACCCACACATTCTATTAACCCAATCAACCCAACTACAAAATTAACAACTCAACCCAACCCATTTAAATAATAGGTCAAGATGGGTTAGATAAAAAATTAACCACTAAAATTGGGTTGAGTCAAAAGTTTACTCAACTCAACCCAACCCAACTCAAATTTGTGTCAAAATTAAGTAGTTTTATTGAGTTGTGAATATGAATTTCACGATTTTTTGCAAAAATTATAAAATGGGTTTTATTTTTTTTTTAAATTTACAAAAGTCCCTGAACTATAATATTTGAGGACTAAAATGAAAATTATAAAAAAAAATTGGGTCAAAATGTAATTTTGAGAAATACTGGAAGAATGATAAAACTAAAAATTAGTTCTATGCCTGAAAAATGAATACATTTTAGTCCTACAAAATTGTGAGTTCAGAGGAAGGAAGATGAATTTCACAAATTTTTGCAAAAATTACAAAGTGCCCCCAAATATTTTCATAATTTACAAAAATAACCTTGGATCATTGTATTTGAGGATTAAAATGAGAATTAAAAAAAATTGGGGTAAAATGCAATTTTGAAAAATATAAAAAAAGTGAAAATTGCAAATCAATCCAAAATCTAAAAAAAAAATACAATTTTATCCTAAATCTGAATAATTTAAAAATTATTCTCATTAATTAATTTACAAATTAAATAATTAATTATTCAGTAAATTAAATAATATAAATATTTTAAGATTGATTCATGAATTGAGTTGGATCGACACTTAATTTTATGGGTCATGACCTACCCATGATCCATTTAACAAATATAAATGAGTCAATAACTCATTTATCACTCAACCATTTTGAACTCAACCTAACAATTTACTACCCTAGTTGAAATCCCACCAAAGAGATCAATTTCCTATTCATTCTCATAACCACTTTTTACATCACAAACGTGCACAAAGTCTGCTGCTTCTGCCATTGCCATATACCGGCCATCACAGTGCCAAGCATATGCAAATGAAAAATCCAAGTGCCAACTTGTGGCCCCAATTGTGTGCAAGGTTTGAAAATGCTGCAACAACAGATCTAGGTAATGGTTAATGGCCACCGAAATAAAAAGTCTCTAATTATTGATAAAAATTTGTGGGATAGTTCATTTTGATTAAATAAAATTTTTTTCAAAGTTTTTTTTTTGGTACAGAACCATCAATTTGAAACATTTTAAATTCAATGAACAAAGTATATTGGAAGAGAGATTTTCTAATGACAAATTTATCGATTTACTTTTTTTATTATTATACTGAGAAAAAAAATCTTAACAAAAATCAAGCTAGAAGTATGCTTATTGGTTTGTTTTATTTAAAAAAGAGATATATGATTCAATGTTGAAATTAAAAATACAATTTGTTCTAAAGATATGAGACCAAATTTTACTAACGGTCAAACTTTTTACAAAAATTAAAAAAAATGAAACAAAAAAAGATAGTTGATTGATTTATAACTTGACCAAAAGATAAGATACCGAAGTTCCACTTTGCTCTTTTATTTTACATTATTTAGACAATTTATTTAAAACTATTCTTGGTTAAATTGAAATTTTAATTATAAGAATATTAACGAATTAATAAATAAAAAATCACATAATTATATATATCTTATATTATATGGCTCCACCCCTTTCTGGTCGTCCACATTTTAAAACTATAGTACAAAATTAATAATAAGAGAAAAATTATTATTTGATCCCTTCTTTTTTATTTTGTTAACGATTTAATCCTTCATTTATTTTACATACATATTTGGGCACGCAAAGCCTCTAGTATATATATATATGTGTGTGTATATATATATCAATGAAACATAATTTATTAAAATTTAAAAGGTTAGTGTATGATACATCTTGTTGTATTCATACAACTAGTGATGTGGCCTCATACATAATTTTGATGGGTTAATAAAGTTATCATTTTTTATTATTTATGAGCATTACATTACTTAAAAAATAAAGCTTATGTCACCTCATAATTGTATGTACTCAAATTGCATCCTAAAATTTTCCAATTTATAACGAAAATTAAAAAATTTAAAAGTTTAATTGTTCTCAATTATCTTTATAATTCAAACAATCAAACACAAAAAGATATTTTAAAATTTGAAATTCATATTCTTGTATGAAATATTGATTTTATTATATCATAATTCTACACAAACTCCATTCATTTATCCTCTTTTCTTTCCCTATAAATTAGCAAAAATTAGGGTGAGTAGCGTGTTAGGTTAACTTACGAACCCGCAAAACTCAACCCAATTTACAATTGTGAATTGAGTTGATTTGAGTTCGCGAGTTGTGTTAGGTTTGAAATGATCAACCCGCATGACTTTGGGTCAGATTGCGGGTTGATAGTTTCATGAACCAGCTCAATTGACAAACTTGCACACACACACACACATATATATATATATATATTTATTTTTATTTTTACTTTTATATAATATTTATGTATTTCTTAAATATATTTTTGTATATTTTTTTATGTATTTATGTTGTTAATTTTTTGTAATGAAGATATTATAATTTTAAAATTTATATAATTGTTGTAAACCAAATAGAAAATGTGAAGAAGGAAAAAAAAGAGAAAATAGATACACAAATTAGTCCTAAAAAAGGCTTAGTTCTTCAGGAACTATTTTATATCTTCCAATGATGTAACTCTTGAAAAGCTCATCCTCAAATCATATTATTGTGATTATTCACACAATTACAATTCTATTTGAAAGAAGTCCCTTCATATAGGACTCTTGACATAAAGGAAGGTGGGTAGGTTACAAGTTATTAAAGGCACCATAATGTGAGGGAGGTTATGTGCCTTAAATCATACTAATAAGAGAATGGTAACACCATGGACTTAAGAGTACGATGAAGGGAATGTTACAAGAGAACAAGGATTTCAATAGCCATTTATCTTAATGACTTGTCATAGACTCATAGATGTGGTCATCCACACATCAGTTGCATAGATATGCATGTTTATAACAATAATTATATATATATATATATGTTATATTTATAAATCATTTTGAGTGTATTTTTATCAATGTTTTAGTAACCGAATCGGGTTAAATTAAAAAAATTAATATATATATATATATATAAAAGTAAACTAACAATTTGGTCCCCGAATGATCACCTTGTTGATAACTTAGTCTCTAAAAAGATTAAAATGTACAGTTTGGTCCCTGAAAGATCAAACGGTATACTAATTAGTCTTTTTTATGAACTAAATAGTATACCATTTTAATCTTTCAAAGATTAAATTGTACATTTCAATCTTTCAGGGACTGAGTTGTCAGCTCGATAATCTTTTGGAGATTAAATTGTCAGTTTATTATATATATAATCAAAATATCAAAAACACTTATAATATTTTAAATTTAAAGTACTTAGATAACAACTTCAAAATTAAGGTGCTCAAGTAATAAGTTCAACACATTTTTTAGTTAGAAACTTTCTAATTTCAAATATTTAAATAAGAAAAATCAAGTCAAGAGTATTTAAAAGTAACAACTTTAAGATGACTAATAACCGAATAAATCACAAATCATGCAAATAAAAAATCATAATTTTGTGAATTCAAAACAATACGTATTGAAAAAAAGAGTCAGACTGGGTCAATTCTGGATCACGGGTGGTGGGTTTCATAAAAACTTAGCGAGCCAAACCGATTCATCTTTAGATTAATTATAGATGGGTTATTGCTTCACCCGGACTGGCCTAGTGCCTGAGTCATCGGGTTTTGGGTTGACCCGGCCAATTTTTTAATTACTGATTTTAATTAATTTATATTTAAATATAAAATATATTTATTTAATCTTTATTCTTTAATATATATATATATTTAATTTTTATTCTTTAATTTTTTTTATATATAAATATTTAATTTACTCAACAAACCCAACCTTTTTTTTTAGTACAACATCAACAAACCCGACCTAAAATTAAATTACGGGTTGGGTCGAAGGATTAAAAAAAATTAAACCCATCAAACCTATAATCTAACTTTTTCTTAACAATTTGGTTTAAAGCCAACGAACCTAATCAATTTTGTCAACCCTAGCATGCTAGCAAAAACCCTATGCCCATTACATAAACTCACCCTTCAATTTTCACTGTTTTCGTTCCTTCTCATTCTCATTCTCTCACACTCATTCCATTCCTTTTCTCGCTGAAAATGTCAGATCAAAAACATTAGCTACCCCTATTATCGAAGATGAAGTTCTTGTTGTGATTGCTGATTGTTTCCCGTATCTTCAAGAGCTTAACATTAGCTACCCCTATTATCGATTTAATCGCAATGTGACTGATTTAGGGATCATTACGTTGGCTACGAAGCTGAAAGACCTACGCAAAGTTAATCTCTCTGGTAATCACTTTATCACTGATGAATCTCTTCTCTCTCTGTGTGAGAACTGTGAGTTTCTGGGAGAAATTGCAACCCAAAATTGCGATTCCATAACCCTAAGGGGAATTTCTTATGCGATTCACCGGAGACCCACTTTGACTTGTATAGGGCTTGGCATGAATATTACTTCGGACTTTGTTAGTTAATTGACGAGTTTGAAAGGCTTAGTTGCAATTAATTTGAAAGGTTGCTCTGTACCAGATGGGTTGTTGTTTTCAATTGCAGAGCAAAACCTTCCATTGAAGAAGCTTATCCTCAAATACTGCCACAACTATATATATACTGGAATCTTTCGTTTGTTGTCAAAATGTCAATCTGTTCAACACTTGGATCTTGACAACAATGACTTTCTCACCGATGATGATGTGCTTAATTTATCTGGGTTTCTGCGTAATCTGACATTTATAAATCTCAATCGTTGTTGGAAGCTAACCACGTCAACCATTCTCACACCGGCAAGATGTCCTTTGCTCAATGAGATCATGATGCAGGATACGATAATGGGGCTCAATGCTTGGCGAGAGAAAGTTGGTTCAAAAGATCTTGTTGTCAACTCTCAAATTAAGACTCTCCATTTGGGTATTAACACTAGATTGAAGGACAAAAATGTCAAAACATTTGCATCCATTTGCCCCAATTTAGAGTATCTTGACTTGAAGCATTGCAAATATATCTCGGAAAGAGGAGTAGCTCAAGTACTGAAGAAATGCAGTAAGATTAGGCATTTGAACTTAGCTTTTTGTTCAAAACTGAGTCTGTTCGATGAGATAAATTTTCACTTTCTCTTACCCAACTTGGAGGTGTTGAACTTGACTTTCACAAGTATTGACGATCAATCACTCTCACTAATTTCAAATACTTGTTGTGGGCTGACTCATTTAAACTTGCAGCGTTGCTCAAAGGTGACAGCAAAGGGAGTGAAGCAAGTGGTACAAAAATGCACGAGACTCAGAGAGATCAATTTGTGGAAGTGCACAGATGTGAGGTCTGATATTGTTTATTGGATGGTGTCTAAAAGGCCATCATTGATAACAATAAAGGTTCCCCTGGTTATGTTCTTTCTATGAGACAAAAAACTCTTTTTGCGTCGTGGATGCCTTGTTTTTGAGGAGAGTTAAGATCACTCTAGACTAGGGGACCCATTTAGATTTGTTACTTTGTTAGTGATATAGCACTATAATTTTGTTAAATATTTATTTTATTTGTTTACTATAAAATTTACATCATATAATTATTTGTCAAGAACAATGCTATCTAAGTATCAATGACAAAAAAAATGCTATCTAAGTATCTGTTCTACATATAGCAATAACAGAATTATAGAAGATTAAGAATATGGGTTTACCATTAAGAAATTTCTTAATGCATGTTGTGTGGCTAAAGTATATATATATATATATATATATTTGCTGCATTCCAGTACTGGCCAACAACTGAAATGCATTTATTATTAATGGGTTTACCATTAATAGTGCATTTTAATTTTATCTCCTGATAGTCACAGTCACTAAGTACCCTGACAAACATAGTATTATAAATTGCAACAATTCATCCGACTCATCAGGACAAGGCTTTAAAAGGATTGAGTGAGCAGTCAGGACTACCTCTAAGATTTGAGGACTAAAATGAGTATTTTCAAAATATTTTTTAAAATATTGGAAAAGGGTAAAATTACAGATTAGTCCCAAGTCTGGAAAATGAATACATTTTAATCCTACAAAACTGTGCATTCAGTGAAATGAAGATAAACTTCACAAATTTTTGCAAAAATTACAGAATGTCCCCAAATATTTTTAAAATTTACAAAAATATCCTTGGATCATGATATCTGAGGACTAAAATGAAAATTACAAAAACATTTTGGGGTCAAATATAATTTTGAAAAAAATATGAAAATTACAAAATAGTCCAAAATCTAAAAAGATAATGCAATTTAGTTCTAAATCTGAATAATTTAAAAATTATTCTCATTAATTAGTTTACAAATAAATATTTCATCTTTAACTTTATTAAATAATTATAAAATAATATAAATATTTTAAGACAGATTTATTGGTCGGGTTGGGTCGACCTTTAATTTTATAAGTCATGATGCACCTATGACACATTTAACAAATATAAATAGATCATAAATGAATCATTAACCCATTTATGACCCAACCATTTATAACTCAACCCAATTCAACCATTTGTCAACCCTAATTTTATCCCCGTTGGATAGAACCATGAATCATATGTCATAGCTGATTGCAGATTAGGGAAAAAAATAGTGATAGTTCTATCAATGAAGAGCTTCCGGCCTCAAATGCAAATTATGAACTTGGATCACAGTTGTGATAATGGGGAAGCACTATTATATACAAGAGAGTTTTGAAGTCCAAATTAGCTCGCGTGCGTCTTAATATATTCAAGCCCAAGAAAAACAAGAACAACAGAAAACAAAAACAAAATCAAGAAACTAATGCTGACACTAGCCTAAGCATTATGGAAATTATTTTAAATTTAAGGGAACAGGTCTGCTAAAGTACAGGTCAAATAAAGCATTATAATTCAGCAGATCTGTTTCCAAAATTTAAGGTATAGAAATTATTTTGAATTTTCCCAGAATTACGTTAACAGGAAAATAAAATCTTGAAACAATGAATTACGTTTTGAAAATTGTTTGAAATTCAAGAAAGCAACAACCTATATTATTTTGGATTTTCATGAATTACCATAACAAAGGGAAAAGGAGAAAGTCAGGAACAATGGCACCCAGAAGTTATTCAAAACTTAAACTTAAAAGGATAAAGTCAGGAACAATGGCACCCAGAAGTTATTCAAAACTTAAACTTAAAAGGATAAAATTCAAAGTTATTTCAAGTGTTCATGAATTTTTTTAACACAAAATATACAATAAAATAGTTTACCAAAAAAAAAATATACAATAAAATACACGACAACCTACAAAATAAAAAACCCAGCACATATAACTATGGATACGAGAATACAAACATTGAGTTCCAAGAGTATCTAGCTAAACATCAGTGATGGAAAAACACAGAACCTAAAGATAAACTTCATCCAGTCGAGAATCCAAGCACCCTTAGTAAAGGAAAAAGACTCAAAGTGGCACAGAGTGTAAAAAAAGGCTCGAGAAAACTTATTTTTTTCCCCTGAATTTGTTCCAAAATTAAGATCTAGTCCTTAGATGTTGAAATAAACTTTTTGATTTTTTTTTTGCTTTTACAAATGCTGACTATTTAGTCCTTGAAACATTATCCGTTGGGACTAAACAGTAGATATTTGTAAACTAATCCAAGACCAAAAAGTATTTTTGTAATATTCAAGGACTGAATCATAATTTTGGGATAAATTTAAAGAATAAAAAAGTAAATTTGCTCTTAGAAGCGTGTGCTGGAAGATGTGACTCCAGTCGTGGTTCCATTACTTTTTGTTTTTGCTAATAATCCCCATCCCAAAATATTCAGCAATTACAGAGAACCCATCTCTAGAGTTCTTCACTTGCTGAAAGAACCTATCTTGGTCCTTAGAATTTTGCTCCAAATTCTTTTTCATTTCCAAGACAGACCTGTATTCAGGAGCACACTCAGGACATTCTTTTTCATTGTCGCCGAGGCAACGCAAGTGGAATGAGTGCATGCACATGAAGTGAACGGCTGGAAGATCAAGGGTGAAAGTGCATGCAGTGCACTTGCTTAGCTGAAAAATTCTGGCATTTGTTCTAAGATCCAGAATCTCTTTTCTCATTGATAGTGTATCTTCCTGCCCAAAAATAGAAAAAAATAAAGAAATTATAATACATTCCATTACTAAACAGAAACATAATAACAACTACATAGAACCAGGCAAAAGTATACTTTTAGTCTCATACAATCAGAATAAATTTTAATTTAACTTTCTTCTTTCAATCAAAACCTATATTTATTATAGGCCAAAACTCTTGTGGTCCTATATGTTTTTTTTTTCCTTATTAAAGGAATCCATATTGTTGAAAAAAAGAACTCCAAATAAATCCTAAAAGACAACTGTAGCATATTTACTGTTAAATATGAGAACTGAGAAAACTGAAAAGGACATTGAGGTGCCACTAAAATTAGATATTGGAGATAATCTCTTCCTATTTACTCTGAAAGTGCAGGACGGGAACGGGATAAAGAGTGAGGGGAAAAATGGAATCAACTAGACAAAATAAACACCATCTAAATAGGCTAGTGTCACGTGAGATTAAATTAAGCCATCTTGGCAAGTTGGCATAATGACAATTACAGGATCACCGTGAAGTGGTTTTAATATTCTTCTGCCTTTTTCTTTTTTTGGAAGTTTCTTATAAGCTCAGGTGTTAGGACAGTATCAACTAAAACCATAAGTGATAAGACACAAAAAGCGAGAGAGAAAAACAAAATAATGTGCCCAAAGAGATCTAACCAAAGCCAAAGGGAAGGAGGAGGAAATGGAAACTTTGAGAAAAGGATTAAAGATAAGGAAAGGAAGCTGAAGTTGCTAATGACTTAAATGCAATAGGTCCCTCTGTTTTCAGGTCTTCATCCACAAGAACTCCAGCAGGTTAGAGAGATGGGGCTACTTAAACTGTTCATGCTGCTGCTGCTACTACACTTTTGAAGGGTTGGGGTCAATAACTTGGTAGATCATGGCTTGTAATCTTGAGCTTATCCCCCGACAACTAATCTTGTCTACAGATGAATACAGGTTTTAAGAGATAGTAGACACTGATTAGGAGAAAAATAAATGTAATGTGCCTTCAAGAAACTAAATGGGTAGGAAATAAGGCTAGAGAAGTGGAGGCCTTCAGGTTTTAAGCTTTGGCTCACATGAAAGTCCAAAGTTAAGAACGGAGTAGGTAAATCATAGACAAAGAGTACAGGGACAAAATAGTAGATATGAAAAGAAATGGAGATAGGATAATTCCTCTAAAACTTGTAATGGATGGAGAGACTTTTAATGTCATTAGTTCCTACACAACGCAAGTAGGATTAGGAGAACAAGATAAATTTAAATTTTGGGAGGACCTAGAAAACCTAATACAGGAATACCATCAGTGAAAATGGTTTTCTTAGGAGGAGATCCAAATTGCCATATGGGGAGAGAAGCTAGAGAATACAAAGGTTATCATGAAGGATATGACTTTGGAGAAGTAAATGGAGAGGGTAAAACACTCTTAGATTTTTCTCTAGCTTTTAACCTCACAAGCAAACACATGTTTTAAAAAGAGGAAAGAGCATCTCATTATACAAAATCATTTACTTTTTGGTATGGAAATCAGATAGAAAACTTTGTACCAATTGCAAAGTTATTCCTATGTTGAGCCTAACTATCCAACATAGGGCCTTGGTTATGGATGTTCATTTTAAGAGTAGAGTTGGAAGGAACAATAAAAAACTAATTCCTAAAATAAGGCGATGACAGTTGAAAAGCGAATCAAAAGAGAAATCAAAAGAAATATGCTGGAAGAGAGGATTTGGGAAGTGCAAGAAGATGAAAACTACATGTGGAATACATTGGTTGAAGGCATCAGGAGTGTTGCAACAAAAACATTGGGTATATCAAGCGGTGTTGGACCAAAGGGGAAAGAATCTCGATGACGGGATGCAAGTGTACAAAGTAAGATTAAGGTTAAAAGAGACTGTTATAAAGCATGACAGACATGCAAAAATAGTGTAAGTTAGAAGGACTATAAGAAAGAAGTCAAGAATGACAAAGTTTAGGTGTGAACAGTTATACCAATCTTTAGAAACCAAAGATGGGGATAGAAAAATACTCAAACTACTCAAACTTGCTAAGAGTAGACCAAATGGAATGTATTGAGGATGGAGAATGTAATATTTTGGTAAGGGATCAAGATATTCAAGAACGATGGAAAGAGTACTTTCACAAACTTTTTAGCGAAGTACAAATGTCTGCCTGTCCAACAAATAGGATAAGTACTAATGAGGAGAATGTCAATTATAGTTTTTACCGGAGAATTCAAGAGCATGAAATAGTGCAAGTATTGATAAAGATGTAATGGTAAATAGTAGGACCTAATAATATACCCATTGAGGTGTGGAAGAGTTTAGGAACGAAGGATGTAAGTTGGTTAACGAATCTTTTTAATGTGATATTGAGATTATAAGAGGGATATATGAAACTGTGGAAATTATAAGGGATCAAACTCATAAGTCATACCATGAAGTTATGAGTGAATATTATTAAGTGGAGATTGAGATTTGAGACACAACTTATAGAGAATCAATTTGATTTCATGCCAAGAAGGTCAACCATAGAGGCGATATATCTATTAAGTAGATCGATGGAGAGATATCATAGATCTCATAAGGATGAAGGATCTATATGCGGTTTCCATTTTTTGGAGAAGGCCTATGATGGAGTATGGAGAGAAGTATTATGGAAGGCTTTGAAAAAGAAAAAAAAATTCGTATGCCTTATATTTTGACAATCAAAGACATGTACGATGCGGCCACGACTTGTGAGAACGTTTACTAAAACCATAGGACTACACCAAGGTTCATCTTTGAACTCTTACCACTTTAATATTGTATTCTTTTTTGCCGATATACAAGAAGCTGCACCAAAGTGTATGTTTTTTGCCGATGATATAGTCGTAGTTAGAGATTCCAAAGAAGAAGTAAACGAAAAATTAGAGAAGGGGAGACAAGCTTTGGAAACATGGATTTCATATCAGTTGAAGCAAAATGGAGTATATGGACTTCAACTTAAGCGTAAGGGAAGCTGATTTTAGGGATGAGGTTAAACTTGGAGATTATCCTATATAAGAAGTCACAAGTTTCAAGTATTTGGGAAAGATAATACAAAATAATGAAGAAACAGATGAGGACGTGAACAATAGGATACAAAATGGACGAAATGGAGGAAGGCTTCAAGGGTTATTTGTGATAGAAAAGTACCACATAAACTAAAGGAAAGATTTTATAACACAACTATAAGGCCTGCTTTATTGTATGGTACAGAGCATAAATTTAACGTGACTAAAATGAGAATGTTGCATTGCATGAGTAGTCATACTAGAAAGAATAGGATTATGAATGAATGCATAAGAGAGAAAGATGGGGTGATATGTATCATAGAAAATTTAGTTGAATCATGTCATAGGTGGTTTGGTCATGTATAAAGAAAGTTGTTAGAGGAGCCGATATGTAGAGTTAACCAGATGGATGATAGCCCAATAATTAGAGGTAGGGGAATACCAAAGAAAACAATAAATTATTAGGAAATATTTAATTATTAATAACTTAACTATATAAATGTGTAAGAATAGAAGTGGAAAAATCCTTTGATTGTTGTTGTATGTCTTTCATTAATGTTTAATACTTTAATTCTTATGAAGTACTTAAATCTAGAAAGCACAAACACTTCATTTTGAGGGGATGTGGTCGTGTTAGATTCAGACATGTTCAATACATGTCTCTGAGTGGTTAGGATTTGAAATTAGTTTTTCTTAGCTCTAACACAACAAAAAATAGAAAAAAAAAAATTGACACATGACATATGTCATGAATATATAATGTAATTTTTGAAAATTTCACCAAGATTTATGAATCTTTAATTGTCTCTTCATTTCTTGTCTACTATAGAATTACAATATATATATACATGTATACGTTGTATTGTATCATGTAATTTCAACAATTTGATGCGTTGGCGTGTTTGTGTCCCAGTGTGAGTGTCTGGGCTTCATAGATATAAATACTAGTTTCTATCAATTAAAATTTTGAGAGAAAAATCAATTCTAATTCCTTTAATTCTCTTCACCTTTCTATTTATCAAATTCTATTGAAGTATGGGATTGACATTAGTGTTTAAGAGAATTAAGTTCTAACTATAAGAGAATTAATTTTTGTAATGATAGGCAATTAAATGTAGAAAGGCTAAAGTACTCAGCTTTAAGAGCAAAACAGAAAAATAAGATAGTCTAATAGTTAAAGTAGCAAATTATTAAGCTTAAAAGCTAATGATCAACTAGATTCTGTAAGGCCCTATATCAAATTTAAACCAAACTAGTGAGATCTTTTGCTCTTAGGCTTATGCCTTTGGATTTTACTGCGTCCACATAAGATTGGGGAGAGGAGACATGATTTAGGAACCCCACAATGACCTGTTTGATATATAGTAGGCAAAACAATCAAATTCTACCTGATAGGGACATAGGGTGGTATGGAGGACCAAAAAGCCACTTAAGTTTTTGTAGCCATCTGGTTAACTGCAGCATTATCATCTAGAAGGAACAAACCCGAAGCTAGAAATATCACATAGTCACATGTTATAAACAAAAGGTCTACTGCTTAATTTCAATCACTCTTTCTATTCCCTTTGAATTTAGACTGCTTCAACTTTAACACATTTTCTCTAGGTAGGATTAATTAACACTTTCTTATCTCGTTTTCTAGTCTTTTCAATCAAAATTGTCTTACTTCTTTCTAAAAATGATAGGAATTATAAAAGCTACTAGTTTCATGAAATGACGACCAGATTGATGGACAAAAATAAGATAAAAAATATCAAAATGCAATATCATTTGAAAAAACCAACCTGATAATTCTCAATGGCTTGTCTGTCCTCCTCTATCATCTTTGATTCCTGTTCAAGCTTTCGAGCAATGTAATCCTTAATTACAGAGAGTGTGAGGCACGGATTGGTTTATAGAGTTTGCAAGACAATTATTGGGGGCAAAATATCATCCCTTTCAATGTAAGTCAAAACTTCTTTCACTTCTTTGGAGCAATCTTCTCCAAGCTCACCAAAATATTTAAGTAGGTCTGCCCAAAGAGACGGATCTCCTCCTTTACCTAAATCACCCAACCTTTTGCAGCATGCAATTAACCCCTCATGATCATGTGTCTGCATATAGCAAGCAATCACTTCTTTATAGAGTTTCATCTTTTCATACAAATATAAAAGTCCTTCTTTGAATGCATTCATTTCGCACAGTATAATAGCCAAATCAACATCGTAAAGTGGGTGTTCCATCTCTGGTGGCCATGCACTTTTAAGCAAGGATAGACCTTTCTCACGCCTTTCTAGGAGGTCCTTTTCCTCTTCTGAACTTTTGTGATCAGGAGTTGTTCCATTTGACCATGCTTTTGACATTATAGATTTAACTGGTCCCACATTAAGATTATGATCTCCACTGTCAGTAACTTGTGATATTGAAGGAAAGTTCAATTCATTGGATATATACAATTCCAAGAGCGTATTATGGATCTCCACTTGAGCAGGTGAGTCCTTGACCTTGTTGATATATTTTTCAAGAAAATCCATAAGGGATTGGGGATGATGGATGAAGATGCTAAGAAAATCAACAGGAGATGGCAACATAGATACATATGCACCGCTTGAAGATCCAGCTTTGTCTCCATCCTCCGTGCAAAGCCTAATGAGAATCTCAATTGTCTCCACTGGCTTGTGCTCTGTTAAAATTTTACCATATTCCTTGATAGTCATTCCAGCTTGACTTGGTTCAAGACTTGAAATATATATCAAAGCTTCTTCATACCGACCAAGGTCTTCAAGCAAGATCTTCAAATACCACTCATGTCTACCTACCTTTTTTGCAACATACATTGCATGCTCATGGTAATTGGCAGCACGGCAAACCCTGATTGCAGTTTCCACATCAAACTTATGCTCCCCAACGCTGTCATCACTTTTTATAAATAAGTTAAGCTTTTCAACATCCTTCAATTTGGTGTAGCAATTCAATAGTAGGGTCGTATGATCTTTAGAAGCAAGACCCTTCTCATGTAACTTTTCCAAGTAATTTGTAAGGTTATAGATTCTTTGAGCATCCAAAAATTTTTGTATCACATATGAAGGCTCAAGGTAACCAATTGTATGAATGTACTGGGCCATTGCCTCATCATAGTCTTGCTTGCTATATAAATGATCCCCATATTTTCTTAGCACTTCAGCAGTAGCTGCAGGATCAGCTTGTTGAGTCTGAACAAGATTGATTGCTACAGTATATAGATTTTTCTTGAAAAGCATGTCTAACTTGCTTTCCATATCTTTTTCCCCAATACACAAAGTTGATTTGTCAGCCATTATAAGTATAATGTTACCCCATTCATAGAGCAAGTTTGAAACTTCTTTTACAAATACACTGTGGGCTATCAAACGGTTCTTTAAGTCATAGATGTTAAAAGTATGCCTTCCATTTCTTTGATCAGAAATAACACACAAAAGGTATCCACGAAACCAACCCAGAAATTTCTTCTCTCCCTCAAAAGCCCAACAAGGACCTCTCCCATCAACTTCATAAAAATATACAGCCTCAGGTCGACCAATTATCAATTCCTGTTTATTTAACCATATAAAAACATTTAGCTTTTAGGAAAATATAATGCGGTAGGAACAAAACTCACTGACAATCAAAAGGCTATAAAAGTGCATACAGAGCGGTCACTCATTGCAACACTGTTGACACTGCATCCAATCTGATCTAGGGTTTGCCTTCTTGGTGGTTGATTGTGCAAAGTGAACAAGCTCACTGAACTTGGAGTCACAACAAACAATTGAAGGGATTGACCATCCACCCTAAATCCAAGACCAGTTATAGAGGAAAGAGCTTTGTCTGAAGAGTATTCAACCTGAAGCTGGAAACGGGTGATACGTTCCCGTGCAATGTCTCCCTTGATGCAGTAAATAAAGCCATTGTCTAAGCCAATAGCTATGAGCAGTATAGGTGGGACTTCTTCTAAGACTAAGAAAGATGTAATCTGCAGTATATCACAGTTTCCACAATAAGATCAAGTTACGAGACCCAAGTTTTAGTATGGCCATATTCAGATCCTTATTTAATAATATAAGAATAATGAGCATGCACAATAGTGCCATTACCTTCGCTTCAGGAAACTGATTAGTAAAAATTCGCAATATCCCAACGCATTCAGGACTTGTTGTGCTTGAACCCTCAAGTTCCATCTTATCAAAGTCAAAAACCTTCAAACACAAAGCTGATTGTTGGGGAGCTACTTGATCATCTTCTCCAATAGTTACCAGAAAGTTGCGTTGCTGGTTCATCAACAAAGAAAATTCTTAACCTTTACCCAAGACCTACTTACTTCGGGAAGAACCAATAATATTTGAAGGTTAAAACTTCTAGATAGTCTAAGAGAATTATTAATAACAACAAGCTATAAAAACCCGAATTCTTCCAACCATATTCACATTTGTTAGAATGTTAAAATGAAATTTGCTAAGTCAATTAATGAATATAAGAGGAAAACACTATTAAAGGAGAACGTAAAGAGCTTGATCTAACTTAGAGACCATCTAAATTCTCAAACTTATCATAGTAGCACCAATCTAACACAACCCACATAAAATGAGAAGCTAGTAATCACTTTTTCACTAGCCCGAATGAACAATTTCAACTACCTAGTGCATTATTAAGAGAGAAAAGAATGATAGATTAGAACCTTGAGCTGCTGAAGAAAGAGGACGGAGGAAGTGTGAGCTGGAAACCCGTAATTGAACTTAAGGCCGCGATCGAGCAAGCTAACGGTGCCATCATCGCAGCCAATCACCACTTTCCCTCTTCCGCTAGAACAACATTGAATCTTCCCTGTGACTTCCTCGGGAATTGTGCATTTTCCTGCGTGTTTTTCCTCGAAGAACTCGAACTTCCTCCACTGGTACATCTGATCAATGTAGTCAAGATCGAGAAAGTAATCAAGATCGAAAGGGGCATAAGATAGATCGAATCGTAAGATCGAATCGAGGATCGTAAGATCCTATGAATTTCCTTAAGAAAATATTATATAAATCATATAAACAATTACTAATATCTATTTATGTATATATATATAAATCCTCATAAGTCATAAATTCATTTTTTTTTTAAATATAAAAATGAACATTAACAACAAGGGAAGTGATATATCAGATTTGATCTTGGGTACATGAAGTTAAACGCACACCAAACCAAATCAACATCCAACTCATCCTCATCAGTACACAATCCCAAATGACAGAAGACCTACCTAATAGGAAATTAATATCCTCCCCCAAAGACCTATCTAACATAGACCCTGTCACCTTGCAAATAACATTAAACACATGTAAGGATGGAAAACAGAATAGTAGAATACCATACACAAATGCATTTACTTCCCCAACAATAAAAATGGAGTCTTTTCTTTTTGCAGAATACATTGGAGGCAAAAAGGAATTCCCATGGAAACTGAGACTATCTATAGCAGCCGGCATTGCAAGGGGTTTGGGCTTCTTATATCAGAAAATGAAAGACATGAATTATTAACAGGAAAGAGCATTGAAATAAACAGCATAGATCTTCCTAAACTAATCACCAAGATTAGAGTTCAGACACAACGCAAAAGAAGATTGGAGTTCAGACAAACCGACGACGACGACGACGTTAAGCTGACGACTGGACGAAGACGACGCGACGATGACGACGGGACGATGACCGGAAGCCGACGACGGGACGACGACCGAAAGCCGACGACGAGAAGCAAGGAGAACTGGAGAAGGACGACGAGACAAACGCAAAGGAAGTAGAAGGAGGCAAGTCGCAAGTCTGATTGTGAATGAGGAAGGGAATTAGACATTAGGGTTTTTGATTTTTTGGTACTTTTGGAGTTGAAAACAAAAAAAAGATCCATATTGGGCCTTTTTTATAAAAAAAAAAAAAGCTTCAAAAAAAAATATACAAGATCGGTAAGTACGATCTTACCGATCTTACGAACAAACAAGCGATTTTGCTCTGATCTTTGTCAAAACTGATCCTGCATCCGATTTAACTAGGATTGGCCTTGCAAGATCGTAAGATCTAAGATCTTACGATTTAAATCTAGATCTTGACTGCCTTGATTCAGATTATTAATCTCACATATTCAAAAAAATAATTTCATAACAATAGCTATAATAATCTCCAAGAAATATCATTCAAAAACCAATACTGCAAATCGTTTTTCTTCTGCAAATCGTTCACCAATAATTCAGATTCCTAGAAATATCATACTAAGTGAGAAAAGAAAATAGAGAAATGGAATTTCACCTTGAGTTTTTCTTCTGCAAATCGTTCAATTCGTACCTATATTGCCAACCCAATACTGCAAATCAAAAGCAACATTCAATCAGACTTGGAATGGAGAAACAAACAAGGAGAATGGCAAAATAAAAAGGGAAAATAAAAGAAAAAGAAGAAGAAGAAGGGGGCGAACCAGTGTGCAAAAAACCGAAAATGGAAATGAAGGATGAAGGGAACCCACGAAGGCACGAACTGTCGAACTGTCGAACCCATGGCAGCGAAGAGAACGGCGGAGGATGAAGTTGAAAGCGGCGAATTTGAGAAAATGGAACGAAGGATGAAGGAAGAGGAAAACCGAAAATGGAGCGACGAAGTTTAGGGTTTAGGGAAAATGAGGCAGAAGCATATTAGTTTTTTACTTTTTTAGGGTTTTTTTTTAAATGTGAACCGGTTGAAAGCGGTTCACGGTTCACCGGATTTCATTCGAACCGGCGAGTTGAACCGGTGACTTCGGTTCGAATGCAATCCGGTATTTTAGTTTCTCCGGACCGGCTCGGGCTCCGGTTCGCTGGTTCACCGGTCGGACCGTCCGGTCCAGTCCGATTTTTTGCACACTGGTTTAAGGGGTTCATTGGAGGGATGCTTTGAAGTTTAAATGTGGTGTGTTGTGGTGTAAATCACCAGTGAGTAGGGTGTCATACTACAGGATACTTTCTCAAATGTTTATTTTTTTTTGGTTAAAATGCACTTTTGGTCCCATAAATTTGGCAAAGGTTTCAATTTAGTACCATAACTTTTTTTGTTGCAACTTTGGTCCCATAACTTTGGTCATTCAAAAACCAATACTGTAAATCGTTTTTCTTCTGCAAATCGTTCACCAATAATTCAGATTCCTAGAAATATCACACTAAGTGAGAAAAGAAAATAGAGAAATGGAATTTCACCCTGAGTTTTTCTTCTGCAAATCGTTCAATTCGTACCTATATTGCCAACCCAATACTGCAAATGAAATGCAACATTCAATCTGACTTGGAATGGAGAAACAAACAAGGAGAATGGCAAAATAAAAAGGGAAAATAAAAGAAAAAGAAGAAGAAGAAGGGGGCGAACCAGTGTGCAAAAAACCGAAAATGGAAATGAAGGATGAAGAGAACCCACGAAGGTATGAACTGTCGAACTTCACCCATATTTGTCATGTTAGGCGGTGGGAGGCCAAATTTTATGTAATAAATATAAATATATGCATCTTCTACATATATGGCCCTTGCCACAATGGTTGATGCCATTACTGATAAGTACTTTTTATAGGGATGGAGTGGGTTCGAATCCGGCCAGTGTCTTTCTATTTTTGGTTTTCTTATTTTTACAATACTATTGAAACAAGATCCGCTAAAATTCAATCTTGGCTTTTAAATACATCTAACCATCACAATCGGTCCATGTGTCACCTTCTTTTTTTTTTTACATGAACAATTTGTTTCCACTTCTCCTTCCTGCCTCTTTTTTCTTATCCAGTATTTAAATCATTTTTCCGTTTTAATTAATAAAATGATAAATTAATATTAAAAATACCAATATTTTTATTTTTTAGTAATAATATACACCTTAAATATTTTATTATCATACTTTCGTCTCTTCAAGTGTGATTTAATATTTATTAAAGTTTAAGTAGTATTTTTTTAATTTACCATTTAATAAATGTAAATTAAATTCATGAATTTATTAAGTTCTCATTTTAACTTAACTACTCATTATTATTTTCAGTTTGTTTCAAATTTTTAAAAGTTTGAGACTATCACATTAATTTGTAACATTTAAATTTATGATTTTAATTATTATTTTGAAATGAGAGCAGATATATATATTTACAAAGAAAATGTTGAAAAAAAACTGTATTATTTTATAAGAAAAACTAACTAAAGAAAAGGAAAAAAAACGGACATAATTCAGCAGATGCTAAAGTTATTATCTTTAATATAAGTGTTTTTGTTTTTTTATTAAATTAATTTTATTCTTTATGGATACATATTAAAGTTTATATAAATTATTATTTAAGTATATATGAAATTAAATATATAATTAATTAATTTTATATAAAATATTAATTAAATATTTTTATTTAAATGGTAAATTAAAAAAATACTACTTAAACTTTAATTCTTGACATGGGATGCAATGGTCATGAGCCAATAAAATAATGACAAGTGGAAAAGTTAGTTGTATGTAACTCATGGTGTGACTCCATACACAGTTTTGATTGGTTAACAAAATTGCTATTTTTTTTATTATTTTTCAGCATTAAATTTCATCAATGGCTATAATTATGCCACATCAGCAATTGCATTCTATGTCAAGAATCAAACTTTGCATCTTAGACTAAAATAGTATATGAAAGTTCCGCCCCCCTCTCACTAGATCCTGGCTTTGCCACTGCACGTCATAATCCAACTCAGTATGTCAGATCATCTTTGGCGGCAGATAATGGATGGAAATCAGTATTGGGACCAACGTTGAGACGTTTTCAAAAGTTATGGGACCAAAATTGCAACAAAAAAAGTTATGGGACCAAATTGAGACATTTGACAAAGTTATGGGACCAAAATTGCAACAAAAAAA
>QANZ01035005.1:21055-66997 GCA_003254925.1 Chamaecrista fasciculata
AAAAAAAAATTCAAAAAGCAAGTGATCAATCCATTAGAGTTGTAATATATATATGCCTTGAATTGGTCGATTTACATATGTGGTAGCTCATATTTACTTAAATACAAGTGTCTGCAATTCTTCCAAAGATGCACCTACCTACCAACAACTATCACCGTAACGAGTGAAGTGACATAATCTCAATTGTTTGATTGGTTCACGAAACTATTTTTTTATAATTAAATTACTTGAAAATAATAAAAATTATGTTACCTCACTTTCTGTATGATACAATAAATTGCATCATATATCATTACCCTTCTTTCTTATTTCTCTTTTTGTAGGCAACTTGAATTCCCAGAATTAGGTAATAAGTGGCCACTAAACCAACTACTCTAAGTTCTTCAAGAGTGATAAGTATAATAATTTTCATAGAAAGTCTTGTTCCAGTTTTGTGTTTCAATTTAATAATGATGATACTTTTCCATTTAAAAATATATATTAGTCATTCTTTAAACTATATATACAACATAATATAAAAAAAGGAATATCTTATTATCATAAAGAAGACAACCATAGTCTATGAAAATTTAACTGTCATTTACATGAATAAAATTCATCTTTAATTTTAATTTGTTGAACCTTGTCAAATTTTCTTTTTTCAAAAATATCAAAATAGTTAAATTGACATTGACCCAGCACCCTCTTTACCAGTTCGTGGGCTTTTGAGCTCGTTGAAATGTATGGCCCATTTTAATTTATTTAATGGTCTGATCATAATTGGTAGTGGTACGTATCCCTCCAGGCTTTTGAGCTGTCGGCCTGAGATATTTAGGCCCAAATGGACTTTTTTGCTACATTGTTTCACCTAGTTTGGCCCAATTAGGTTGCCATGTTAATTGTCACCTATTTTGGTCCATATTGTATTATTGTTTCTTTGTAAAAAAACAACGTACTTTTGAGTTTTGAGTTTTGACAAAAGTATTAAGTAACTTGATTCTTTTTTAATGTATTTTTCAAACATTTTTTCTAATATATATATATTTTTTCAAATATCTTAAGGTTTAGGATTCAGTGTAAAAGGTTTATAGTCGAAATATTACAATTGAATGTTCAAGATTTAAGGTTAAATATTTTAAGAATTTGTAGAGCTAAGTTTTTTTTTTAGAGTAGTGTTCAAGGATTTATTGTTTTAGGGTTAACCAACATTTTGTCTTGTTTTGTTTATTTATTTTTGGTATAAAATTTATTTATTGGGTATTTTATTTTAGAACTCTAAGGGGACATCTTAAATACATATTTATTCTTTTTATTTGCGGGAATTATATTTTTAGTAATGTGATTCATAGGAATAAAATTTTTCGGACTATAAAAATATTTGTTTAGATGAGTTGAAATATCCATGGGAACATTTTGCAATATTCTCAATAATATTACACTCTTTTGTTTGATTCAACCTTGGTAATATTGAGAATATTTAATACTTTTTCAAATATGTCATTAACTTTTTATTCTCAAATAACAATTTATTAAATGTATAATTTTTTCAAAACAATTCATGAGAATTCAAAACAAAACAATTTAAGAAAAAATATTACCAAATTCAATAACTTGGAACCAAAATTGATAAACTACAAAGCAATCAAGCTTACCTAGTTCAACGGAGGGGCTGCTAGAGCAATGAGCGAAGTAGAGTAAACCTGCAAAAGACTTCACAGGGGGCCCTGTGACGGACACTTCGATGCTCAAGTTAGAATGAGTTTTAAGGTGAGAGTAAAGAGAGTTTAGAATTGAGATAGTAGCTAACCTTAAATCGATGGTCTTCAGAGGTATTTATAGAGTAGTGAAAGATAGTGGAGGCCGGGGAGGACTCTCCACGTTCAGACCCATGATCTCTAGTAATGGAGGAAGTGGGAGCCTGGGAAATGTGGAGTGTGGCCATCGTGGGAGAGTTGGAGTTTGCATGTGGACCGGCCGCCAGACATGTGTGCTACGTGGTCTGACCGAGTCAGGGGCTGCCCTGCACTGCACGGAAAGGTTCTTGACTGAGTCAAGGGTCGCCCCGAAGCATACGGGGGCTAGACTTGGCCAGATACGAGAACCAAGTAGGCGGACGCCCAAAATGTGAGGTATAAAAAATTAAACATTTTACCAATATTTAAAATCACTATGAATCTTTTGAAATATGAAAGGAAGACAATAAATAGAAAATATAATATATTTAGGTCCAAAATCACCCTTTCAACTTAAAAAATAGGTTAAGCTCTTAAATTGTTCCTTTAGATTTCATTTGTTTTAGATTGATTTTACATGTTTTCATGATGTTTCAAATTGGTCTCAATTTTACTTTCAAGATACTATTTAACCTCATTTGCTAGCAATCTTAACTAAGGCAACAAAAGAATTCTTCAAGAGTAACCACATGATTTCGAACTCGTCACATTTTGATTTGAAATGAGAGAGACATGATCAATGTCACTTGTTTGACCGTGAAACAAATTACTCGCTTTTGGGACTCGATCTGATTTCATTTGTTGATGATCCCAAAGTACTCGTAAAAAAATTCGTAACTCTGAATTCGTCACATTTAAGTTTGAAATAAGAGAGATATGACTACTTTCAATATTTTTGGGACTAATTTGAAATATCATAGAAATATATAGAACTAAATTTGAAATAAATGAAAGATAAAGGACCAATGTGAAATCTGCCTCATATATGAGGGAACAATTTGAGACTGTGGCCTAAAAAATAAGTACGTCAAGTCGTCAACATTAACCAGAACCCTTGCGGTTTGACCTCTAGTTTTTACTTTTCATAAGCAGAATCCGAACCGAAACACAAAAACGGGTTTGTATTTGTACTCTTCCAGTCTTCCGTATACTCTGTACGACTCTGAATCTCTGAGTCTTTTCTCCTATGGCTGCTTCTCGCATTCTTCATTTCTTCATCCCTCAATCTCCACCGTCAGATCACGCGCCTTCAACGAACCTGATCCTCCTCAACCCTCACTCGAAACGGCGCCGTAACGTTCCCATTCGGGCTTCGCCTCAGGGACTAAACGACCTAAACGGGAAGAAATCGCTAGATATTCACTTGCGGACGCGCGATGATGACTTCCATAGCGACGTCATTTCCAAGGATATCCTTAACATTCAGCGTATGAATCGTATTTTGTTGTTTTTTTTTTCCCGCGGTTTTGATTTCGGCAATTTTACATTAGAGGGTTTGTGAATTTTCGTTTCAGGGCCTTTGTCTTCAACTCAGTTCTCTAATTCTGTTCCTCATGGTTCCAATCTCCGTGTTGCGTACCAGGTACTTGCACTGTTATTTTTTAATTGCACACTCTTGAATTGAACACGCATTTGCAGCATTTTGTTTTGGTCAAAACCTTGTTGTGGTGAACTTTATTTTGGTAGTCAAACCTTTTGTTTTGTCTGTGGTCCTCAACCGGAGCATTTCTTTCACATGTGTCTGATAAGTGAATTGAGAGATAAAGAAAAATAATAACCTTAAATTTATCTATAATTTGGGACAACCACAAATTCATCTCTAATTTGTGACTAAGAAGTAAAATGTTTCCTTATCTTTCTACAGACTCTAGGCAGGAAATGGTACACAATCATGTTTTGGACTAAGGTAGAATAAATAGAAAAGTTTAAAACCAAAATGAAACAACAAAAAGTTTGAGGAACAAAACGGAATTCACTCTAGAATGAGGTTTTGACCTTCTCTTTTTGTTTCTTGCTATTGAATTGTAGACTTGGCTTTTGACCTCTTTCTTTTTGATTAGTGGTATCAAAATGTCTTTCGTGGAAGATTGTTCCTATACTTGGATAGTTCATTTTCAGGGTGTTCCTGGTGCTTACAGTGAGTCAGCCGCACAGAAAGCCTACCCAGACTGTGAAGCAGTGCCTTGTGAACAATTTGACACTGCTTTTGAAGTACGATTTTATTGTCCTATTTTTGCTTTTATTACTTAACCTTGTTATTATTGTTTGATGAATAGATGTCTTGCTTTTGTTATTTTTATTTGGTGAATAAGATTGATTTCTATATAAGATTTATACTAGCTCTTATAGATCAAAACGGTTTAGGGAATAATCATCAGTATATGCTTCCTTGCTCCAATTCCAATGGTCGTTGCTGTTTTTTATTGTTTCACTATGAGAAGTTGCAAGACCACTAATTGAAGATTGATTAGTTTAGGCTCAGTGGCTTATATCTTGACAAGTGAACTGTTAATTATTCTGACAAGCCACGGGCAATAGCTTATTAGTTTACAGTTAATTATGTTTTTGCTTTTCATCACTCACAATATTATAAGTGATGGAATGCAGACGACGTTCACTCTTCAATAGTAGGGACTGGGGATTAAAGGGTTGAGTTGTGTTTCTTATTTTTTGTTTGACCTGTAGCATTAGTAATAAACTAATGCATTGACTATTAATATTTCACAATGGCTTTAACCATTGGTGAAGAAAATCACACGTTAGTTCTGAGTTTTTAATTAATATTTGCTTATTATTGTTTAACTTTCTATTTATTCTCTCTTTCTATCACCCTGGTACCACTCTCTAGGCTGTTGAAAAGTGGCTTGTGGACAGAGCAGTTTTACCAATTGAAAATTCGTTAGGTGGGAGCATCCACCGAAATTATGACCTTCTACTTCGGCACAGACTGCATATAGTAGGGGAAGTTAAATATGCAGTTCACCATTGTCTGATGGCTAATTATGGTGTTAAACTTGAGGATTTGAAGCGGGTTCTTAGTCATCCACAGGTGTGCTTCCTACCTCATAACTTATTGTTTTGCTTTTTTCACAAGCTAAGCCAAAAGGGGTGTGAGAACACCCTGTTTCCCTTTTAGGCTCTTGCACAATGTGAGAACACGTTGACAAGGATGGGATTGATCAGAGAAGCAGTGGATGATACAGCTGGTGCTGCAAAAGTAAGCCTAGATTGACTGGAAAGCTGTTTCCTAGTTTCATTCCTGGTGTTTCTGTTAATCACTGATCACAACTAAATTTTTTGGGTTATAAATACAATGATCACCTATCATTGGAACTGTTCTTTCTGTTTTTAAGACATGCTATTCTTTTGATTTCTCACCATTAAGTATTAAGTAGATAATCATACTCCCAGGCCTCATTATGATTTGCTTTGAAGATATTCAAATGTTATTATCTTTTAAAAACATAATTTGATATTGCTTCTTTGAATAAAGGAGTGGAATTTGTCTTGTTTTTTGGTGCTAATTGATTTGATGATCAGCAGCATTTATCCTAACATGGTTTCAATTTATAGCATGTTGCTTTCCACAAACTAGAAGATACAGGGGCAGTTGCTAGTTGTGCTGCTTCAGAGATCTATGGCTTGAATATACTTGCACAAGATATTCAGGTTTGGAACCAAAGCATTCTGTGACTTAACTGACATGGTTGATAGCTCATGTTAAATTTGACATTCATTGATTGCTTTGGCAGGATGTTAATGATAATGTTACCCGATTTCTAATTCTAGCACGAGAACCTATAATTCCAAGCACAGATAGGCCATTTAAGGTACTCTTGAGTAGAGTTAATAGTTATTGTGTCTCCGTTGGTTGGCTTTTATAGTATATACTTCTATACTTGTTGACACTAAATATTGCTACCGCTTATCTTGTTGGATTCTCAGACAAGCATAGTTTTTTCTTTAGAGGAGGGTCCTGGGGTTCTTTTCAAGGCACTGGCCGTTTTTGCTCTGCGCCAAATCAACCTTACCAAGGTTTGTTGTCTTAATGTCACCTGTCATATCATTTCTCGCAGTTTCATCATGTAGGCCTTTTAGATGTTCCTGATTGTACTCTTGGTTTGTCTTCTAACAGATTGAAAGTCGTCCTTTGCGGAAGCAACCTCTGCGAGCATCTGACGACAACAACAATGGGACCCACAAGTATAATAACTGAAGGCTATCCTGCAATTCTTAGAGCACTGATCAATTATTATTTTCTCTGCTAATATATTAGTTATTACCGTTGTGCTGATTATCCTTTATATGTTCATACAGGCTCTTTGATTATCTTTTTTATGTGGATTTCGAAGCATCAATGGCTGAGGAGAATGTACAGAATGCCCTAGGACATCTAAAGGTATGCTTTAATTTAGGCTAAAATGCAGAAACCGCCCTGAAATTTAGCCATTGTGCAAAATACTCATCCTTAACTTTGAAAAGTGACAAAAAGCCCTCTGAACTTTTGATTTTGTGCAAATAACCCTTTTTCTATGTTGCATTTGCATGGGTATGGGTACTTTCACGGGTGCGGGTACGTGTACTTGCACGGGTGCGGGTACGGGATATGGTTAATTTTGAAAATTATGGGGGTACGAGTGCGACAACATTTATTTAAATACAAAGTTATAAAATATACATTCATATGATTTTTCTTAAAAAAATATGAATGTTTTGTTTATTAATCTAAAGAAAATGAAGTTCTAATATAAAAAAAATAAAATTAGATAAAAATACTATGAAATTTTATTAAAAAGACATAAAAATTTATATTTCATAATATTTTGAAGTACCTAAGAGTTTTCATAGAATACGGGTAAGGCACCATTTTTGGAGTACCCATGCTTCATAGCCCTTTTTGTTAAGATCTTTATTTAAAAAAAAATCAAGTTTCTTTGAGATTTTATGATTAACGTTGCCTTTTACATTGATCCAAACTTAAAATTAACTATTGTTGTAATTAATAGTAGCCAAAAAACTTTTTTTTTCAATGAAAATTTTAACATAAGTAGTTATTTGCACAAATTTGAAAGTTTAGAGGGTCTTCCGTCACTTTTCAAAGTTTAGGGATTTTTTGTACAGTGATCAAAGTTTAGGGGAGTTTTCTGTATTTTAGCCTTTAATTTATTGTAGTGAAGCATGTTAAAAGCTTTATCTGTGAGTAGACGCATTATGAAACAATACTCTATTCAGGAGATTGCTACATTCTTGCGAGTACTTGGGAGTTATCCAGTTGACACTAGCATGCCGTAAAAAGTCTCCATTGGAGGTGAGCACCCAAATATCTTCATAACCATCCTGGAGATTATATTATAAAACCTTATTGAATCTAATCCTAGAATTTTGCATCTAATGCTCTGATTGTTTTTATAAATTGCATGGACCTTTCCCATTCAGTGTGCACTAGCGACTAAGAGATTGCTGGCATACATCTGATTCAAGCCATTTCTGGATACCATATCAAATTTTCGGTTGGAAGAGTCAAAGTCTTCAATAGTTTCAAAAGTTTCATGCTTGTTTATACCATATTCACCCTCCTAGTTTGGTTTTCTTAATTGTGAACCTTGCTATTACTACAAAATCCCAAGCTTCCAGCATATCCCTTCAAATTCTCTTCCAAAAAGTCATCATATCTGGTATTTGCAGGCAATTTCTGGAAGATTTAATAACTTATTCACAGAGAAGTCAGCTCCATTGCTCAGGCCAAAAAAAAAAGAAAAACTCCATTGCAAATATAATGCTAATTTTTTTCCCCTGAAGATGGATTTTGTTCATGATTAAAATTCTATTTTAGATTCTCATGTATTAGTGTTTTGTTTTTTAAAATTTGGTTTCTCAGATTTTCTTTTAAATTTAATCTCACAAACTTGTTTGTTATTTAAGGTTAGTCTCTTTATTGATGACATAATATCAGTAATTGGAGATATGATATGATATTGTTAGTCAATGACGTAATTTAGTGATTTACTTATAATGACTATAAAAAATCTAGAAGTTTTATGTAAAATCTAAAAAAAATATAGAATATTATATTACTTATAATGACTATATTTCATAAAAAATATATTTGTGATAATATGTCATGTTATTAGTAATGATGTTGCATCTTCAATTAATGTTCTTACATTTTCAGTTGGTTTCAGTTTTGTTAAATATGAACAGATGGGTCGACAAAGGTTGGCCCAGTTGGTAATGAGTCGACTCATAACCTACAAGGTCGTGATTTCCACTGTCGATGTGAGGGCCTTGTTGGTAGGCGATTTGTAAGTGCCTCTATAAGCGCTCAGAGCTTGGAGGCCTGCTCTGGCCTTGGTGAGCCTCCGGGGTCCAACTCACTTAAATTTTTTTTTTCTACCAAAAAAAAAGTATGAACAGATGGGCTTTCATTGAGAATAAGAGGTCAAATTAATAAGACAAATATAAGAGGAATCTAAAAGTAAATACTCAGACCAGAAAAAGTCTTTTATTTACTGTATCATACTATCATTAGCCCGGCCCGGGGTACCTCCAATTTTTTTTTGTTTTTTTTACTTTTTATTATACTATTTTTATATTTTATACTACTAAATATTTTTTTAATTGTAAGAAATACATATCTATTATTATTTTTATCAATTGTATATTAAAAATATACATAAAATATATATTTAATCTTAATTAAATCAACATTTTTTTAACAATTAAGTCAAATTAAATGTCTTTATTGATAAAAACATCATTAAATTGATCCAAAATTAATTGTTTTACCAATATATATAAGTTAAAATATATATAGAATAAATAAATAAAATTTTAAAAAAAAATTTGGCCCGGCCGGACCCTGGTGGACCCGGTGACCCGACCCAGCCGTGGACCCGGCCCGTGAACATGCCTAACTCTTTCTATAATAATATAAGAGACAAGCATAATTGAAGAATGAGAAATATTGCAACTAAAAAAATAATAATATTATAAATTTTTTGTTTAATTAAATTAATATAAATTCTATATATATATATATAAATAAGAGTGTGTGTGGGGTGTGTGAAAGAGAGAGAGAGGTGTATGTGTGTGTGAGAGAGAGAGAAAGAGAAAAAAATGTGTGAGTGGAAAAGATAAAAAAATGATGAGAAATGATAGATGGAGAGAGAAAATTATAAGTGTAATAAATGAGGGTATGTAAAATTACTATTTTGTCTAGTTCTCTTTTTTTATATTTGTATTAAAGTATAAGTAATTATAGGTGTGTAAGTAGGGATAGATTAGTAGTTGTAAGAGAAAATGAGATGATGTTGTGAATGAGATGATGATGTGGATGAGATGAGATGAGATGGAGGTTCCAAAAAACACCTAACCAGTACTGTTCATCCAATCCTAGGATGAGATTAAGATTGAATGAGATTGGATTAGGATTGGGTGTCCCCCAAACAGAGCCGAAATAATCTTTTTCCTTCTCAAATGCAAATGGACCACTTTCAAATGATAAAATATTTGCCCGCCCATATTATTGCAAGAAACAACTAACTAATAAGTTAACTTTATTGCCTAACTAATTTATCTTTTGTCCAAATCAAAAGCCTTCAGATTCACAAATAAACTATTTTGGATAACAGTACTCAACAATTTTACTCTGGTTAGATGCATGCTTCCTTTCCTTTGGTGTATGGTTAGTATGATTTTATAAATAATAGCATCCCTTATTTTCTCGTGCCAATTAAGTTATCCTTCATATCTGTTTTTTTCATTAAATTATTGACTTCCAATTCAATTTGTCCAATGCCTCATCTCTCAAATAAAGGTGAATGGTCACAAACTCACAGATATGTTAAAAAGCAATGATATGTTTGGAAATTAGTGGATGTAGTAGTGGCCACTACTCTTTAATTAGTGGTGGTACATATGACTTCTTTAGTACTCGAGCCTTTCTTTCAGCCAATGACCTTAAAAATGTATGACTATGATATAAAGTCTTAAGTTAAAATAGTCTTTCCAACTCCAAAACATTCTTTCTTAAGACATGCATCTTTCTTAAGACATGCATTTTTCAGACTTTTGCGAGTTAATGTTTAATTTGAACAAGGCCTAAGTATGAATTTGTTATTGTATTATAATGAAGAAAGGAGGAGATATAAAAGAAAAGAGAGACAAATGGTTAATACTACAATTTTTTATTGTATTATAATGAAAATATTTTTTTTTTCAGTCCTCAACATTGGTGTTAAGTCTCAAATTTGTTTTTCAATTTTTTTAAGTATCAATATTAAAGTTTTATATTTTTACATTGAACTCAGTGTTACCCTATTCCATAATTCTATGATTCTATCAATGTGATTGACAATAAATGGTTATGTATCATTATTATTGCTTTACAGATGCTAGCTAAAATGACATGTATGAAGTTCACATGAATTCTTGTTTTTTTCAACTACCATCATTACATCTAAAATTCAAAATTTCAAAGTTTTAATAAATGAATTGCATGTTTTTTTAAACACAATTAGAGTTTCTACATATTATCTGAGTATTTATTAAGTAAAAATAATATTATATAATTATTTATTAGATTGTGGAAGTTCTTGTTTAAAATCACATTGAATCCAATATAATTAATAACAAAAAATTTAAGAACAAGCTTAATAATTGTCTAAATTTTGGGGCACATACTTTACCTAATTTATCAAATAATAAGTTTGAATGTGATTTAATAAACCAAAATAGAATTGGAGTTTTATCTTAATTATCGAAGGGCTGTAGAGATAAATGAATATGCAAAGCAAGTTTCACATGGGTGGGCTTTGCAAAGACATTCTGACGTCTAAGTTAATAATAATTCAGAGAGAATTTATGTAAAGAATGAGTAGGAGAAAAGTATCTTACTAGGATTAAGGTTGTAAAGAAGGTAGTTTTTTTTTTATTTATTAATGATTTTGACAAATTACATATTTTATTTCTTTTATTTGTAATGGTGAACCAAAAAAAATTAATAAGAAAAGTAAGTAAAGTATTTTTCGATAAAAAAAATCTAAATTGGACTGGGCCAACCCGAGAGCTCGACCAACCCAACTCATCGGTAGTGTTGTTATCAAAATGATTGAAATAAAAATTTGACTGTATATAGCATTATTACAAAATTAGAAATTGAATTATTGAAAAGTTGAAAACATTAATTCTTATTGATGTTGTTAAACTGATGTAAAGAGTTCCCACATAATATATGTAATAGATATTTGGCAACTCAAAAGAGACAAATTTATCATTGAATTACTGAATTAAAAGCAAATCAAGAGGGGAAGATGTTTTAAAACCGTAATAATGTGTTGGAAAACATGTTCAAAGATATTATAATTGATTATAATATTTATAGTAAACTAATAATTTGATCTCTGAAAGATCATCGAGCTGACAACTCTGTCTTTGAAAAGGTTTTGGAGAAGGACGATAAAAAGGAAGTAAACACAGGTACAAGATAAGGGTTCTAAGAATTTTAGAATGTGAATTTATTAAAGACTAATTAAACTCTATTTTTGGTTCTTCATGCATTCACTTGTTCTTATTTTGATCCCTTTAAAATTCTCTTCTCAATTTTGGTCTCTCATAATTTGTTTTGTGGTCAATTTTAGTCCTCTTATTAAATTTCTTTACTAAATTGGTTATGTAACAATCTTAATTGAAGAGGTAATACTATTAATTAATAAAAGGACGCATTAATTGTAACATAATAACATTTTTTATTTATTAAATTTGGTCATTAATTATTTTATTAATATAAAAATAAAATTTATTTATGGGTATTACTTACATGGCACCTTGACCTTCCACCTCATCATCAACCATTACACCGTGTTAGATTATGACCTCACCGAAATGGCTTAAGAAATCATAGTAGCAAATAGCAATAGCGTCATTTTTACACTTCCGTCACAGTTTTTGAGACAATGTGAATTTCCCGATTTCAATGGCAGTTACACAGAAAAACTGAAACCAGATTCATCACTCACATACATACATACATACATACACATTCATACGCACGCAAAACGAAGGAGACGGTTTCAGATCTGAATTCTAGATCCATTTTCCAGTATGGTTACAACGAAAATGGAACAGTTCTTAGACAATATTCCGTCCATGGATCTGATGCGCTCCGAGAAGATGACCTTCGTTCAACTCATCATTCCCGTCGAATCCGCTCATCGTGCCGTTTCTTATTTAGGCGAACTCGGCCTCCTCCAATTCCGTGATGTGAGTTCCTCATCAGATCCTAATTAACTTGCTTCCAATTTAATTACGTCGTTTTTGCCGCCTTTTTTGTCGTCGTTGGATGCGAATGATATGTGATGGATATTAGTTTCTGTGTTCGAGGCATTGTATCGGTTGACTGTGGAGTTTTCTTTGTAGCATTGTAGAATTCAGTGTTGAATGTAAGTTACAGGAATCCGGTGCTGGCCTGTTGATGAATGATATCTGGAGGTTTTTTCTTGTTTGTAGTCTCATTGGATCGTACTTGCGAGCAGTTCATGAAAAACTGATCCATCATTTAGGTTTATCTTTGCATGTTAATTTAGTTGCATTGTGAGCTGTTTGAGTTCAAAATTGGTTTATATGACGGATTGTAGAGTGGATCAGTGGAATATGTAAAATGTAGAAAACTGTCATATTTGACTAGTAGTTTCTCAAATTAGGAAGATATCTCATTATTATGTTAGCGGTTCAGAAATGATGACTGGAGTTCCATGAACTAGGTCTTGAATGTCTAGAATCTTGATTTTATTTTTATTTTTCTGGCTTTGTTGGGTTTCTATGTAGTTAGATTGTTTGTCGATGGATAGCGCAGCTACTGTTGATGGTGATGATTTCACTGGTAGTTTGGTCAAATTATGCCAAGGGTTGCTAATATTTTTTTTTTTTTCATTATCTGAATTTGATGGACATGCCAAAATTGAGGTTTGATTATGATCTTTTCTCAGTATGCCTACGACTTGAGAGACTAAAAGTAGGGCATTATCTTTGAATTTTCATTGTTGTATTAGATCTTTGCATTACCATTTTATCATGTCTCTCTTGATGAAGGGTATTTTAGGTGGAAACATTGCTGCTGTGTTTTGAAGTTGGCTTAAGTTTTTCTAATTTGCCTCCCATACTAGAGTTCTTGAAGTACTTTTTGACTTTCTATTTTTAGTTTTCTGGTTTGGATGTGGTTGGCTTAAAATTTTCCTATACTTCTACGATCTTTAAATCTATTCATTGGATTTCTTATGCACATACTTTCCTCTTTTGCAGTTAAATGATGATAAAAGTCCTTTCCAGAGAACGTTTGTTAATCAGGTAATCTTTAAAGAGCTAAACAGGAATACCAATGCATACAGAAACCTGAGTGCTGTACATTTTGACATCTTGTTTGAACAATAACTGTTTAGTATAAGTTTATGGATGTTACTGTGTTATTTGTATTTGAAAACCAGGTTCTTTCATATGGCCAGTTCCTCAAGTACTATGTCCTTGTATCATTGTATTTACAACTTGATATAATTGTCAAAAAGAAATAAAAAAAGACAACCAGAAATTCATCTTGCTTGATATATTCGGATCTAATAATTACTCTCATCCTCAAAATTTATTTTCTGAAACTGAAAAGTTGGCTCAACTTTGGAATAGATATTTCCTTTAATGCTATTTTGGTAATTTTTCTTTTTAGAATTTGTACCAACTGAAATTGCTATGAATAATATCAACATGTTAACTTTTTTATGTAAAGGTCTATACACTGTATATTTGGATTACATATTATTACCAATCTACTGAAGTCGTAGTGGCATTTTCCTTTAAAGGTTGATTTTTTTTGTCATCACTCATTAAATGCTTTCTTTATTGGCAGGTAAAAAGATGTGCAGAAATGTCAAGAAAGCTACGATTTTTCAAAGATCAAATCAGTAAAGCTGGTGTTGTTTCTTCTCCTCTTCCTGTCTTGCAACCAGATGTTGAGTTAGAGGAACTAGAGGTCCTTGTCTATTTTTCTGTCTTTTCTTTCAGATAGGATTTGTGTTCTAGGCTTTGTATTCAAGTTATATGAGGCTAGGCTCCCAATTGGTCAGTCTGTACGTAGATTCTTTACTCTTGAATCTGACATATATGTTGTTTGATTTCTGTTATTCCAGCATCAACTTGCTGAGCATGAGCATGAGCTAATTGAAATGAACTCTAACAGTGAGAAACTTCGGCAATCATATAACGAGCTCCTAGAGTTTAAGATTGTATTGAAAAAGGTAATATGTCTTAGCCTTTTGTGGTAATCTTATTCTCTTTTTTTTAGAAGTACTAGAGCTTTTCATACGTTGTTGCTCATTTTGGTTACATTGATTTTTCCATGTTTGAGTTCACTCTGCAACCTGACCAAAAAAAACAAGAGTGCACTCTGCAAAGAATGTCCTCTCTTTTCACAATATATCATTAGTTATTTTCATCATTTTACGTGTTTATGTTTTTTTTCTCTCTATCAAATGTTAATATGGTACTTCTCTTCTTAATGTATTATATAATTTGATTCTTTTAATGTAAAATGATTTCTATTATTCTATACACTTTCTAATTTATGTATGAATTATGATGTTTCTTTTTGTGGATAAATTTTAGGCATGTGGTTTTCTTGCATCAAATCATAATGCTGCCTTTTCAGAGGACATAGAGCTGGAGGACAATGTATACCCAAATACTGGCTATGTTGAGACAGCATCTTTGCTCGAACAGGTTTCTTGGTCTTCTGTTGTTTTTGACTTTATTTTAGAGTGAAAAGCATGAATGCTTATACTAGTATTTTAAATGTTTTTTTAATTTTTTTCATTTTGGTATGATAAATTGTTTATTTTACAGGATATGAGGCATGGGCCATCAAATCAATCTGGTTTAAGATTTATCAGTGGTATAATTTGTAAATCAAAGGTTCTTAGGTTTGAAAGGATTTTGTTTCGTACTACAAGAGGCAATATGTTTTTCAATCAAGCGGCAGCTGATGAGCAAATTGTGGATCCTATTTCAAATGAGATGGTCATATTCCTTCTTGTTACTTTTGATTTTGAAAACCTTATAATTTGGCTATAGTTTTTTCGAAGTGGTTTTAATGTGTTATTGCTGGTTTTTTTTCTCCATTAATGTTTTCTGTCCCTCCAATGACTCCTGAACTGTTTTTTTCAGATAGAGAAAACAGTCTTTGTTGTGTTTTTCTCTGGGGAGCAAGCAAGAATAAAAATTCTGAAAATCTGTGAGGCATTTGGTGCAAATTGTTACCCTGTCCCTGAAGATATAAGTAAGCAGAGGCAAATATCTAGGGAGGTAAATATGCTTAGCTTGGAAATATATTTCTAGACCTGTCCAAAAAAGGAAAAAATAAAAAAGAAGGATATTCATAGTCGATTCAACCAAACTAGACTATTATTTTTATTTACATTTTCAAACTATTGTTTTCTAACAGAGGGGGGCAATGTGCTCTACATAAGATTGTATTTTTTTGCCTCTTCTCTGCAATGTATTGGGGATATGAACTACACACTGGTGTTTTTTGCCCTCCTTGTTTTTTTCTTCCAGTGGGGGTAGGGAGATTTAATTCTAAGTTTCTAACCATGGTTCATCCTTTATTTTCTTGATGTTGCTCAATATTTCATCATGGATGGCTTTAAATATTCAAACTCTTCAGTTTTTGTTGAACTTTCTAGTTTTTGGTGACAGGTTTCTTCACGCCTTTCTGATTTGGAGGCAACTTTGGATGCTGGGATTAGGCACCGGAATAAAGCCCTGACTTCTGTTGGGGGTCATCTAGCAAAATGGATGAACATGGTAAGTTACAGCTCATTTATGCCTTCCTGTGGAAAAATTTCTTGTTCCTCGTGTTTAAGTTGCTAATGCCTCTAACAGCTGATTCCTAACTAGTAACTACCAGCGTCAGATATTTATTGTGAACTAATGGATCTCGTCATGATTATCATGTGCTAGGTAAGAAGAGAGAAGGCTGTGTACGACACCTTGAATATGTTAAATTTTGATGTCACAAAAAAATGTCTTGTTGGAGAGGGCTGGTGTCCTGTATTTGCAAGAACACAGGTACTCTTTTTGTTTATTTTTGTTTTTAATTCCGGACCATCACTAATGCTTTGCTTATAATTTTTGAGAGATGGAGAAGATATTTGATTTTACACTCTGATGAAGGTATTGGATCTAATGACTTTTCAGATTCAAGAGGCGCTACAGCGTGCAACTTTTGATAGCAATTCTCAAGTTGGCATAATCTTCCATCCCATGGATGCAGTGGAATCACCACCCACATATTTTAGGACTAACTGTTTTACAAGTGCATATCAGGAAATTGTTGATGCATATGGGTAAGGCTTAAAATATAATTGTGGCAACATGAATACTTTCTCCCGTCTATGACTTGATAGATGTCTGGTTGGTTTACATTAATATTGGGAACCATAACAGAGCTAATACATAGACCGAGTAAGTAGGAGAAACTGGTCAGATGTATTTTTTAGCATGTTGTAATTTTTAGGTTGTTTAGGTGCCTAAAGTGTCAGAAAGATGAAATAGAATTTGCATGTTTTCCTCTCGATTGAGTGGTTGACCATATTAGATGAACATGCTTATTTAGCTGCAGAGAAAGTAAACTGCTTGGCTTGTCTCAGAGTTGCATTTGGTTGAGTAGGTGAATGAAGGAGTAAAATTAGACTTTTTTATCTTTTGGTTTGAAATGAGAAAATTGCAAAATTTGAAGGACTTCACTTTGTCAGTCTGAAAGTTCAGCCAAAACCTTGTAAAATTTTATGATTTTCCTTACTGTATTGTATTCCATGATTGTTTCCAGTGATTTATCATAGCTGAGATAAACTACCTTGCTTGTAAGCTGTTATTATTTTTTTTTGTAGCTAAGAAAACTGACAAGATTTCTGACAATCCCTTTTTCTTTGGCAGTGTTGCAAGATACCAAGAAGCAAATCCTGCAGTTTATACAGTCATTACATTCCCGTTTCTTTTTGCAGTAATGTTTGGGGACTGGGGTCATGGTATTTGCTTGTTGTTGGGAGCATTAGTTCTTATAGCACGTGAAAGCAGGCTCAGTAACCAGGTAATTTCATTCAAATCGTGGGGGAAAAAATCTGATTGGGCATGATATATATTATGGTCCATCTTTGGTGATTAGGACTTAGTTGAATATCCCAAATTTGTCTTTTTCTTTTATCTTACAATTAATGGGGCATCATAATTGATGCTGTTAGAGAAGCTATTTGAGGCTAGCAAATGAATATCCAGTGTTATTTATGTTTAGCTGATCAGTGTACTTTCAGTAAACCCAAGAGTAGCTCAGTGTAATTTACTCTTATGATTTTCTAATCTTAAATATGTTGGATATTAAAAAATTGTTGGATACTGAAACGTTATTGATACGACCTGCTGTATATATTAACTTATTAAGAATAATACTGATATAGGATAAAATGATACCTCAAAGGAAAATAACAAAGGAAAACACGAAAAAAAACCCTGGGTTTCGAGAGGCCAAGTCTCTCCCAAGATGACCTTACCAATTTCCTGCCTAAAACCTTACCAAAAACCTACTCAAATACCTCCCTAGTTGCTGCCTCATGCACACTCAGCTAGCACACAGATACTGTTATGCCACTACACCTTGTGGTCCCCTACCCAAAACAGCATTCCCTTCTTGACTAACAGACTCCATTGGGCCATTAGTCCCTGACCCATTTGACTTAGGACCCTCTTGAGCCCCCTTCTTCCTTCTCTTGTATGTATGGATCACTGGGGTCCATCAGTTATATACCAACAAGTCTATGCTATTTCACACAAGTGCAAAGGAAGACACAAAAGATTCGTCACTTTTGTTCTGCTCTTGTCATTGGATTTAAATACTAACAGTTCTATTCGTTTTTTTTTTGCCAGAAACTTGGAAGCTTTATGGAGATGCTATTTGGTGGGCGTTATGTGCTTCTTTTGATGTCACTGTTTTCAATCTATTGTGGGTTAATCTACAATGAATTTTTCTCTGTTCCTTTTCACATCTTTGGTGGGTCTGCTTACCAATGCCGAGATACTTCTTGCAGGCATGTTCTATTTATCTTTTAAAGGTGCTAGTGGAATGTGTTGTGTTCTATTTCCTAGGTTCTGTTACATCACTTGTTCTTGTTCATGTCTTAGCATTGCCCTTTTAAGTGTTTGAGTTGACATGCACTATTAAAACATATACTCCAACTCTTTGACGCTTCTCCTCCAGTTTTGCATTGCCAGCGGCAATTGGGGTTCTCAATCAATATATTGAATTAATTACTAAAATGCAGTTATTGATTGAAATCATTTTTTCATTCTTTAAGTTGTGATGATTCTCATTAAATATAGTTGATAGATTTTATTAGATCCTTTTTTTGGATTTTCGACACTTGTGGATTCCCCAAATGCATTTATAGTGCTATTTCATTCCACCCTCACCGCCGGCACATCCTGTTTCAAACTGTTATAATCTTTTGGTTTTGTGTCTTGGCTGAGTATGCACACATTGGAATATAATCTTTGGCAAGGTGTTCACTTTGGTAGTTTAAGGTTTTAAGTTATTCTTCATGTTTTATTAGGGATGCACATACTGCTGGCTTAGTCAAGTACCGAGATCCATACCCATTTGGTGTGGACCCCAGCTGGCGTGGAAGTCGTTCAGAATTGCCTTTTCTCAACTCTCTCAAAATGAAGATGTCCATTTTATTGGGTGTGGCTCAGATGAACTTAGGGATTGTTTTAAGTTACTTCAATGCACGATTTTTTTCCAACTCACTGGATATAAGGTGTCTCTCTTCTGCCACCCTCTGGAGCTTCACTATGCTAATGCTTTGTAGGATGTTCTAAATTAAAACTCATGTTGGTGTTAGGTACCAGTTTGTGCCGCAGATGATTTTCCTTAACAGTCTATTTGGCTATCTTTCTCTTCTCATTGTTGTCAAGTGGTGCTCGGGTTCTCAGGCTGACCTCTATCATGTAATGATTTACATGTTTCTTAGCCCCACTGATAATCTTGGTGAGAATGAGTTGTTCTGGGGCCAAAGGCCACTTCAAGTATGTTTCCAGTTCTTCTTTCTATATTTCTTACTAAATTGTTTTTTCCCCTTTTTCATCATTCCTAATTACTGCTCATCATATGCAGATTGTGTTATTGCTTTTGGCTTTAATTGCAGTTCCATGGATGCTGTTTCCAAAACCTTTTATACTAAAGAAGCTTCACTTGGAGGTGAAACCTTTGTCTGCTTTGCATATGGATTTTATTCTTGAAAGTTGATAATTTTATTTACTTAAACCTCTATATATGCACATCTGTCTCTGCTAGAGTTTCTCCTTTATGATTGTGGATTGCTCCTCTAAGGTTTCTGAAACTCCTTTCTCCCTGAGAACCATTGAATTTTGGACCTTTGGTCTAAAGTTTGCTTAATTTATATATAAAACATGTGGCTTAATACAAGCAGTGGGAACATTTTGTTTGGCTTTAGTTGTCTGTGTTACATTGACAGATACCAATTAAGGAGGCTATGCTTAGGGGGTTTGGCAAGATTACTAATCTTCTATCCTGACAATATTATACAGAGATTCCAAGGACGCAATTATGGTATGCTTACTACCTCTGAAATGGATCTTGAAGTTGAACCAGATTCTGCTAGGCAACATCATGAAGAGTTCAATTTCAGTGAGGTCTTTGTTCATCAAATGATCCACTCGATTGAGTTTGTTCTAGGTGCAGTTTCAAATACTGCATCATATCTTCGACTTTGGGCATTAAGGTTTGTTTAGCCATGATATTCTTCATTGTCATGCATTCCCATTTTCTGTGTTATTGTTCCTTGGCTGATCTGTGTTATCATCAATGCAGCTTGGCCCACTCAGAACTTTCTACTGTTTTTTATGAGAAAGTACTACTTCTTGCTTGGGGGTGAGTTCAATTAAGCTTATCATTGATATATTTATATTTCCTTTAATATTATTGGGGTCCTTTTAAATAGATTTGATGCGTGTTCTCAGTGGATAAAATAATTTGCAATCGAACTTAGCTGGATTGGCAATTTTTCTTTCTTTTCTTTTTCAAGCTTGCCTATACCCAAATTTGTGATCCTGGAAATCACACACAATACTAAATATAGGACTGAGACTCTAGCCATGGAGCACTTGCGAAGTTCTGGCAGAGAGGAATCCAAGTATAGTGAATGTTACAATATTGTAATTATGTGAACATAAAAGAGGATGTGTGAAATTAGTAGAGGATACCTAAAAAATATTATTTTTATTATCAAATCTTCACTTCTTTGTTATGAATAATTATTATTTGGGTATGTTTGGTTTTGGGTGACATTAATATCGCCTCATGAGATGCTGAGAACTTGATTATTTAACTTGGTACCGAACTGGTTCTTTGCATGAACAGTCTATTGTGGTATAATGTGTAGTTGTATGCCTTACTGCTACTGCTAATTTGAATTATAGTTTGTACTTTGTAGTCAGCTTCAAGATGATGATATGGTGTAACAATGCTCATGTCCTTTTAAAATCTAGGGATTAGTTTCTAAATGACATATCTATAGTCTAGAGTTGTTTCTTGAACAAATAAATAAATTATGTTTTGTTTTAGGGAAAATAAAATTTAAGTACAATTTTCATTTCTTTATAACCAAGTTTCCTCATAAAAAACATGAGAAATTAATTTTTATATAACAGCATCATATGATAGGATCTTTCCAAAATGGTTTCACGGGTTAACTCTTTTATTGAAAAACTTGATAGCATGTAAGCCCCTAGCTTGGATTATGATTTTCATTATTCTACGACGTTAGCTTGCACATTCATAGTCTCTCATGTCTGCATTCCCTTGCCTCATTTTTTTTCTTTACTTTATGATATTAATGATTATTGCTGATTGCAATTATAACAGGTATGACAATCTTGTTATCCGACTAGTGGGGCTAGCCGTTTTTGCCTTTGCAACTGCTTTCATACTTCTCATGATGGAGACACTCAGTGCTTTTCTTCATGCCTTGCGTCTTCACTGGGTAGAATTTCAAAACAAATTCTACCATGGCGATGGCTACAAGTTCAGACCTTTTTCCTTTGCCTCGTTGACAGACGACGATGATTGATCCCATTATCTCTCTCTCTCTCTCTCAAATACTGGGTAATCAATTCACACTTGGCCAGACTATTTACTTTTGTAGGATAAAAAAAAAATTAGAATTTATAGGAATCCGATTTCGTGGCGGTGGAAGTGGGGTTTGCTTGATGTTATTCTGATTCTGCCTGGCTTTGAACTAACATCAAAAGGTTCTGGCTCATCATTCCATGGCTACGCTGGAGTAAGAGATTTATTTCTTTTTTTATTTTACTTTTAAAAATCTTTGTTAAAATAGGGAAATGAGGGGAATGTTCATAGTAATTTTTGTAGAGCGGGGGGTTCATATCAGACTGTAGCTATTGGGGTTATTACACATATACACACAGATTGTAGCGCTGGTTTTGATGGGAGGAGACATTTTTCTCTAGAAATTTTCTTGTAATGATTGATCAAAAAGTTATAGAATCCCATTCTTTGTAAGGATTATTACGAGTAAAATACACGTACAGAAGTTGAATAAATCTGTGTAGTGAGTTTGTGAATGACTAATAATTTACTAGTTCCTTCCTTCCCACGCTTGTTGAATAAAGTGAAGCAAACATATATGATGAGAATGCCACTAGCCGTTAAACTTGACTTGTAAAAATGCCAAGGCATGTAGAATATTACACTTTTCTACAACTACAAACACTCCTTATGAGAGTTTGAGATAAGGTGCTTCAGCATCTTTGAGCTCATTATCAGTCAAATGAAAGTGGGACCTCACTGTAACGTACTAAAGTTTTATCCTTAATCGAACTTTCATAAATCTTGGGATTATCTTAATGTACAAATTTTTTTGACGTATTTGAAAAATCAATTTCATTTAAACGGCATCCTTATAATTCCATTATGAAAATGTTGTTCTCAACATTGATGGCGAAGGAGACAGACAATAATGATCTTGGGTTACTGATCATCTCATTTTCCACCAATTATTGGCCAAAAAAAGGCTCAAGCCTCAAATTGGTCCCTTATGTATGGGGTAGATTTCAAATCAGTTCCACATCTTTTATTTTTTTTTTCAGATTGGTCCTATATGTTTCAAATTGATCCCATATCTATGGGGTAAATTTCAAATTGGTCCCAAACCTACTTTTGAGACGCAATTTGTTCTCATTTGCTAGCTATCTTAATTGGGTGGAGAATGAACTTTTCAAGAGTTAGCACATAGTTTCAAATTCGTCGCATTTGAATTTGAAATGAGAGAGATCTTACCAATTTCACTTATTTGACCTTGAAATGAGTTATCCATTTTTGAGATTTGATTTGACTTATTTGTTGATGGTCTCAAAGTATTCGTAAAAAAAAACTCGTAGCTGAATTCGTCGTATTTGTGCTTGAAATAAAAGAGATATGACCATATTTAGTATTTCTAAGACCAATTCAAAACATCATGAAAACATGTACGACTAATCTGAAAGAAATGAAAGATAAGAAACCAATTTAAAATCTCCCTCATACATAAAGAGACTAATTTGAGACTTCCGCCGCCAAAAATCTAGAACTAACAATTTAGGACGCTATGTGGCGCTTTCCATGCGAAGTACGGAGAAAAGCTGTTGGGCCCAGTCGGGCCCATTATAATTTCCAGTGGCCCAATATTTTACAGAACTACTCTTTCCTGAGAAAAAACAAAACAAGGACCCCATTGTAAATCTAAAAAAACAGTTTGCTATGGGTTTCATTCCCGCTCATTAATCTTTTCAAATACATCACACCACGCACACATTCGCACACTAACCAACGCCCAAATCCAATCTCAAACTCTCAAATCGAACTTCGGAGTTTGAACTTTGATCTGAACATTCATTCCATCAACATAGGATTTTAGAAATCAATCTACATATCGATCATCGATCATTTTGGATAAAGGAGTAATAACTCGGAGAGAGAGAGAGAGAGAGATGGATTCTGATCTCTCGCTCTTAGAAATCGCCGGTGAAGACGATTCTCTGCTTCAGATTCCAAGGGACGATTCCGGCGTTAACAACAAGAACACTATCTTCTCTTGCTCTCCTCTGCATTGCCTCAGATCTCTTCCTCCTCGTATCCCTCAAACTGGTTAGGGTTTTCTTTCCTCATTTCTAATTCTCCATTAATGCATCTTCCTGCTCCTTCCTCATGGCATTCTATCTCGTGCTATCTATTGCAGCATTCGTACATCTCGAATTTCTGTTCTTAAACCTTAGCTTCACGATTAGAGATTCTACCTGCTAGTAATTTTTTTAAGCGATTTATAGAATAAACCCTAATTACTTTTAATTTTTTTGGTCAAGTCTTGTAATGTGTACCTTCTTACTCAAATCCCCTGTGTGAAATGCAGAGGGTAGAGTGGGTGCAGTGTGTATCGAAAAGCGTAGCTCATCGCCTCAAAATGGCCTAAACAAAGAGAACATAAGTGGTGGAAAATTTGAAACACCAAAACTGAATGTGGAGCCGCAGCAGATGAAGAGGAAGAAGAAAGGGGGTGGGTACAATTTGCGGAAGAGCTTGGCGTGGGATCGAGCCTTCTTTACCGAAGAAGGTATTATCTCTTACGTTCGCCTTCTCTTCACTAAATTGATAGCATATTATTGTTAATTGAAAATAAGACATTTTCAGACAGTAATATTTAAATTGACATATAACTGAATTTTATTTCATATTAACAAAATAAATTTGTAAAAGAATCTATACACTTCATGCAAAATTCAAAAAATGCTTATTCAGACCATTTTTAATGATAAAAAATAAATAATTTATCCAGATCATGTTATTAACTAATAGTGTTGCATCTTTACTTGACATAATCAATTTAGTTAAAACTTATACAGAGGACTAACACCGATAACAAAACAAACTGTGAGGCATCAATTGAGAAAAGAAATCTAAGAGGGACCAAATTAAGAGAAACTGAGTACATGGGGGACCAAAATGGGGTTTTAGTCCTTGTGAAATTGATCGAAGAATTCTTAGTTCATGTTGAATTTGTTCAGGTGTTTTGAACCCTTTGGAGTTGTCTATGATTAGTGGCAATCATAGCAATGAGTTGACAATTATCCATGAAGAAGATGAAAATTTATTGGTGGGTGAAGCTTCTATTGTTGGTGTCTCCTCAAAGCTACATGAAATTGAAGAGAATTTATTTAAGCAAGCGTCAGCAGATCAGAAGACTCGTGCTTACTTATCACCGAAGTCTGATGCAAAAATCAAAGGCACTTCAGCCTCTGCTTCCTTGGTTGGTCTTTAAATAGCTTTTGTTGAAAATATCTCTTTAGGCTTTTTGAAGAACCTCTGAAGGCCTGAACTTTGATCACAGTGCAAAAATTCTAGTTTCTTAGTTACTATGGATTACAACAATAGTTAATTTTTAGTTTGTATCAATGTGAAATGCAACAATAATAATAAAATAACAAAGTTCAGGGGATTATTTGCACAAAATCAAAAGTTGAGAGGTTTTTGTCACTTTTCAAAATTCAAGGTTTTTTTTTTTTTTTTTTTTTTTNTTTTTTTTTTTTGCAATGACCAAAATTCAAGAGGATTTTGCTGCAAGTCTTTCCTTTACATGCACACTTCTCATCGCTCTTATATTATTGAACTGATATTCTTCAGGCAACGCGGAAGGTGCTTGCTGTCAATGATAACAACAGAAACAGGTCTAAACGCAATGCCTGTCCACGACTGAACGCGTCATCTTCATATCCTTGCTTTTGATTTTCCAAAATATTCGGAGTATATAATTGTATCTTCTTGTTTAATCGAGTTGTTAGTATCTTTTTATCTATTGAATTCTATGAAAGTTTTCTTTAACTACTTTGAAAACTGAAAAGACCTGACATGGCAAAAGCAAAGGGCAAAGAATCAAAAGTTTCCAAAATACCAGTTGTAAAAACCCATGTTCCTGTGATTACAACAACCGCTAGGAGTGGAGCATCAAGCATGAGTTACTCAAAGAAAAATCAGAATGCTCATTCTGGTAAATTCTACAATCTGCCCCCCCCCCCTTTTTTGGAACTATTTTTTGAGAGTATTAGTTCTGACAAAATTAAATATTGCAAGTTCAAGAGGGTTAATCTTCGTTAAGTGTGCTTATTGTATAAAGAAAAATTGGATTATTAGGGAAATTTAATTTTGACAGAGGTTTGTAGTTTAGTTTCTGTGTATTTTGTAAATGAAGGCTTCTTTGCAACTGTAACTTAAGTGTCAGACTGATAGTTACATTGTGTGAATTTTGCATCTTCTGTACAGCTGCTAATGTTCAGAAGAAGGCTGGAGTAGGTGGTCTGCCCAAAAATCTGAAAAATGTGCCAATTGTGGATGAAAAGTGTTCTCTTACTAGAACTCTTACTCAACACGCTGGAAAACATACTGTGAGAACTTGAACCTTCTATTGGCTTTAGCTTCAAGAATTTTGTTGTTTTCTTCGTTAATTTTTTTCACTCGTTTTTCTATAACAAGTATGCACATGTGCTTATTTTCAACCAATTTTTTTTTTTAATCTCACAGAATAACTCCATCTCAGAAACACATCCACCACTTAGATTGCAGCATCTGGTAACTGAAGGAAACAAGGGCTTGAAAATTCATACTGATAAGAAAAACCAACAGACACAGTTTCAAACAGTAAAACCATCAGGCCTACGGATGCCATCTCCTTCACTGGGATTCTTCTCTCAGGTGTGTTATTGGTTGATCTATTTACTTTCACATTCCGTATTGAGATTCATGCATCAGTAGAATACACTCGTGTATAGTCTCTTGTTCATTTCTGTAACTTTCTTGCAGCAAAAGGAGGTCAATTTGCATAGTGCTTTACACAAAAGTTCTAAACCAGGCAAGCCTGCCGAGAGTAACATTCCTAAACCAAAGAAAGTTGCAGCAAATTCTGTTATGGAAAGTTATGAATTTGCCAATGGTGCGGCAGAGAGTTTCACTCCGAAATTAAGCCTTTCAGATGTAAGGTCAGAACAAAGCTTGCAACCACAAAATAATCAGAAGCTTAAAGTAGAATTGACATGCTTTTCTTTGGGTTCTGGAGAAATAGCCGAACAAGAAAAGGATGAAAAAATTCATGAGCTTGTGAACAAGAAGTCTCTGGAGCAAGTAGAACCATTTAAGAGTGAGAATGCTTTAAATAAGGAGGATGGGGAATTTCACAGAAATGACAGCAAGCTTCTTTTAGATAGTGGTATGGATGAGCAGTTAGAAACTAAGGTTGACCAGGACCTGTTTGTATCCCAAGAACCACAGTCTATAAACCATTCTAGCATGCAGGGAACTTTACCAAGGATAGATAATTTGTCAGATATTGCACTGAATGTCTTGAAAAAAGAGGTAGATGAGCAAACAAAGCCTCTCGGATCTGATGCTCAGATTTCTAATGAAATCCTGGTGCTACAAGCCAATCATGACACTTTATCTAAGGATAGTAGACATTCCGGAGGGTCCAAGGAATATAATAATATCAATATTGCGCCTGAAAATTCAAGTCTTTGGGATTTGAGTGAAACAATATTGGAAACGTCTCTGGAAGGAACTCACTCTCAAAGCACTGAAGAGGTAAAAGTTGGTGTTGGGGAGCACTTCACATTGCCAGTTAATAAGGGCTGTAACATCTCTGAATTGCAGTTTGGAGATGAAAGTTCTTCTAAGGGTACTTCATTGCACTGTGATTCATTAATTTCTCAGCATGATGGCTGTGGAAACTTTGAGCATCACGCAAGGCTGCTTACGCCTTCGAAAATAAATTATATGCTTTATGAGAATGAGAATTTAGTTGCAAATCGCAGCCATTTCCTTGATGTGGATGATTCCTTTGAAAAATCTGCAAATATTGACTCAGACACAAAAGATTTTACTAAAGGAGGAGGATCAAGTCCATCTGGTCTTCACGAACAAAAGCCATTGGCACAAGCAATCAGAGAACATGATTACACTAGGAGATTAACTGAGGATTTACAAGTAAAAGACGCAGAACTGCGGTTTTCAGATGAAAATCTAACCAAAGACCAGTTTACATTGGAGGTTGGGAGCACAAACAAGGAATCACCTCTTGTTGGGTCTCAAAGTCCTAGTCTAGTGGTTGATGTTGATTTCCAGCATGTTGACTTAAATGGGGGCTTGTTGCCAGAAAACAATGCTTCTGAAGAAATCAGAGAACATGATTACACTAGGACATTAACTGAGGATTTACAAGTAGAAGACGCAGAACTGCGGTTTTCAGATGAAAATCTAACCAAAGACCAGTTTACATTGGAGGTTGGGAGCACAAACAAGGAATCTCCTCTTCTTGGGTCTCAAAGTCCTAGTCTAGTGGTTGATGTTGATTTCCAGCATGTTGACTTACTTGGGGGCTTGTTGCCAGACAACAATGCTTCTGAAGAAATCAGGAACAAAAATTTATTGGAGGGCGTGTTAGGACAATGCAATGATTATCCAAGTACATATAGTAATTCCAATAGTCTTGATGCGGATGACGGGGCAAAGTGTTTACAAATGGATGCTGCTAAGATAGTTGAAGATGAGCTTAATCATAAGGATAATGCTGCTAACTTAATCACTTCTATACGAGGGAATGGAGGTCATAATACAGACGTAGTTGACTGGAATTGCAATGAGCGTTGTTCTTTGAGCGAAAGTCCAAATTTGCAAGTTGCAGATAGTCTGACATCACTTGGAAGAGCTTCGTATGGCAGTGAAGCTAGTTCGTTGAAGAGGAAAAGTCTGTCACAGGAAGCTGAAAATTGTACCTCTGGGGAAGATCAGATTTCTAGTCCCAACATTCATAATCAGATTGCAGAAGACAGCGGCGAAATAATTCATCCGTGAGTATCTAAAATTTTCACCAAATTTCTTCATATGTTTCCTCTTTGATCTCCAGCAACGTTGAATGTCTGGCACAAACACGAGTGCGACACGCTAACAACACATGTTTGACATGTGTTTTTGTGTCAGTTCTTTTTTAATTATTTTTATAGATGATGATAAAACTTAAAAATAGTTATGCTATCTCAATGAATTATGAATTTCTTCAACTGAAGAGAACAAAAATATGAGTTAAAACTGTATAATCCACCAATTCTATCCTAAGTTCATTGTAAAGTGAAAGTGTATCATTCATTAGGTAAAACTGTCAAATTCTTGAGCCATCTCCATAGACATGCTTTGCAACTACTTTATGTTGTACTCCTTAGTCCTTATCCGGCCCCATATATAGTCATATATGCATCAATAGTTGGAGAACAAAGACCTTGAAATTGAAACCTCTGAATTGTTATGAAATTCATAGTACATATTTTTGAAGAGATAAGCACAAATGTGTTGCATTCTTATGTATGTGAGAAGAAAGTAATAATGTAGTGGAACATAGTAGTATGTACTAAAGCATCCAATATCTCCAAAAAGCAAGTAAGCTTTAGCAGTCTTGTTTATACAATTCCAATTTACAAAATTTGCTACTGTAGGCAAGGATATCTTTTCGAAGTTCATACTGCAGTGGCAAAGATCATAAGGACTTAAATGTATGTTGTATCTAAAGAATCTTCTGTCTTCACCATATGAGACATCATTGATATAAATAATTATAAAACCGGAGATAAAAAAAAATAGGGAGAGGTTGGGTTACCAGATGAAGAACACTATGTTTGTGGCAATTGCAGTCCAAGGTGGAAGTGATGAACACTGTGACACATAACACCGGATGAGGAGAGGGTTGAGGGACTCCAGGAATATGGAGGATAATGGAAGAAAATGAAGGGATATGGTGGAGCGGTGATTCATGAAAGTTGGTTCCTAAAAATTGGGGCGTAATTTCTAATTTCTTTTATATTTATTTGTAATATATTTATTTAATATTTATTTTATACTATAGTTTTTAAGATGGACTATCAGAAGGCCCTAAGACAAATATAATAATATAGATATAGATATAGATATCATGTCTTCATTTTATATGTATTGTTGGAATTGCAACATATGTAAATCTCTCTCTCTATATATTATACAGTGTCATGTTTTAAAAATTTAGTGTGTTAACTAACATGTCCAGTTTTGTCATGCTTCATAGATTGATACTTGATAGCCTTGATGCTTTGCAAATTGGGTGTTGTAACCAGTATTTTGAATTGCAGCAAGAAATCCGCGACCAAAAGGATGCAAGATGTTAATGTAGTGATACCTCCTCCAAACGCTGCTCCGTTCTCTGACGAATGGTTAGCTGCAATAGAAGCTGCTGGAGAGGTGACTTGGCTTTTGATTCACTGCAAATACATATTTTAGCATTGATCAACGAGTTACCTTGCATATCATTATATTTACCATTTAGTGTTATTCTCGTGTTTATTTTCTGCTTCTTTATATTTCCCTTTTCTGATATTTCAGGAAATTTTAACGATGAAGAGAGGTGCTGTACAAAATTCTCCACCCGAAAAGCCTCAACATGAACCAGGTCCATGGTCTCCGGTACGGTCATATTTATTTAAGATCAAAATCTTATTTTAATCTTCAAACTGTAGGGTAAATTTTGTCTTCATCTTCAAAATTTTACATTTGTTTTATACTTTTACCATTAGTCTAAACCATAATTTTGTCTGATTTTTGCCTTTATCTCTGGACAATTGAGATGGACAATTTCTTATTAAGATACATAACATATGAGAAACAAATTAGATGGTCAATTGTTTAGCTTAGAGATAACGATAAACACTAGACAAAATCATGTTTCGGATTAAAAACAGAACCACAAAATTTAAAAATTAAAACATGATTCACCTTATAGTTTGAAGATCAGAATGCGAGTTTAACTTTTGTTTAAACCTTTCTAGAACACTTTTATTATTTAATATCTAACCTATGGCTATTGCATCTGATTATTAGGGTTATCATATTTTTCTCCATCCCCATACTTGAGTTTTGATTTCATGATAATGATTAATGACTCGTTTTAACTCTTCGTTTTGGTTCTCCCTTCATAATCAACTTGAAAAATAAATAATTAAATAAAATTTTAGAATATCTTGATTAGCAAGTTGAACATGACTGTTATTTTGTGGTGTTAGTCGTTCTTTAATTTCCATGTGGCGTTTTGGTTTTGCAGGTTAGGCGTAAAAACCAAGAAATTGGTCCTTATGATTGCACCAAACACACCAAAACGAATATCCCTGATCCCAGTTCACAATGACAGAATTGGGATCTGACCGTTTTGTTCTTGAACTGATCATTGATACTGTTTTTATTTTCATAAAAAAAAAAAAATACACTCTCGAACCATTTGAACATTTCTAGAAGACGACGTATGAACCATGGAGCATAGAGCCAAGTGCTTGACAGGTAGTATTGTAACATGTTACCACGATTATGACTTGTTCTCAAGATGATTTGGAACAAATTAAGTTTGAGGTAAACTGTAGTCAAATCTGTAAATTGTGTATCATGTATAATGTTACTTCATTTTGTTTTCACATAATTCTGTTAATTCTTTCCAAATTTTGAATGGTATAAGCAGGTTCCAGTTGGTAAATATATAATGATTTGTCTTTTTTTTTTTCCAGAGTTCATGTTTTGATATTAGTTTCAGTCTAGAAGCTCCCTCATATAATATCTAAATTTACAAGGAGCTAAAGCTAGCCCATACTTTTTTTGTTCTTTTTATTAGCTTAATGACTACTTCATTCCAAATCACCAACACAAACCAGTAAAAAACCATGAAGAAAGACAAGCACCAAACAGAGGAACTTTTGAGGTAAAGTAATCCTACCCCACCACACATTGGCTTTATATTCTCTAAATTGTGATATTTAATATATTTTGTACAGTTTAAAAAAATAAGAAAAAGTAAAGAGATAAGAAATAAATTCCATATACTTTTATGACAGTGGATCCTCTGTCATACCGCGCGATGTGCGGTGTGACAGAGATCATTGGCATGATGCCACATGGTGTCACATGTGCAAGCGCGCCCATGTGGCACACCGTGCGGTATAGTAGAAATCCATTCCCTACTTTTATTATTTTAGGACCCAGTCTTTCTCTCTTTGAGATTTACAAAACACACCAAATATAACACACCAAATAGATTTACACACATCACTTGTCTGGCTTAGCCTTGATTGCGATACTTGTACAGAGTAGCACATACCAAATAATAACCCATATTAATACCTCCAATCACCACTAGCAACCAATACATATTATCCAATCTCCCTTTATTAATATCATTTGGTAACCATTCTGTATTTCTCCTCACAACACCAATCACTGCAGTGCCCAAATAATTCCCAAGGGCTACAAGCAATGAGATCATAGCCGTTGAAGTACTTTTTAATGACTCTGGAAATTCTTGATAGAACAATCCAACTTGTCCTGGAAAGTGAAATGCGACACCCACTCCCACCAACACAAGTTGTGGACATAGCCAAAATGCAGACATAGACATATTATTACTGTGAACTTGCTTTAGCCTCTTAGATTCAACCACAGCTGCAACAACTAAACCCAAAACACTGAACAAGTGGCCTGCTCCTATACGTTGAAGCGCAGTAGGAGGTTTGCCAATGAGCTTGTGCCACGTGGGGTATACTAGTCTGTCAAGAAGGATGAGTGTAATGGATGTAGATATTAGTCCTACAACAAGAATAGAACCAGATGGGAATATGAAATGGGGTCCCATGTGACGATCCATTACTAAAACTTGAAGGACTACCAAGCTTGATAGGATGCTTGCTGGAGTTGATAAAAATATACTTGTAGTCCACAGTGGAAGTATCCCTATCAAAGTCTTGAAATCTTCTACTTGTTGCACTTTGCATAGCCTCCATGGTTTTGCTGCTATTTTACCATCTGAGCCCATGTCTCCCTCAGTTATCAGTGCTGCTCGGTTGAAGAACCTGCAAGTAAAAGCACTTAATTATCATTTTTTTTTATATAAACTATGGGTGTCTCTTTCTTATTTATTTTAATGGTAAATATCAGTGTTTTTTATGGATTGCTATTTCGAGTATTGTACCCATTGGACTTCTTATGTCAGGATATGGGTCAAATAAATTACACTTTGGTACCCTGTTCTATAGATTGATTCCACTTTAGTACCCTGTTCTTTCAAAAGTAACACTTTAGTACCCTGTTCTTTAAAATTTGACATTTTGGTACTCTGTTCTTTTAGAGGTGGCATTTTGGTACCCTGTTCTTTATACCATTAACACTTTGGTACCTTAAATATGATAGAATAGAGTATCAAATAGTGAAAGAACAGGGTATCAAAGTGAAATTGATCCAAAGTACAGGGCACCAAAATGTCACTTTTGAAAGAACAGGGTACCAAAATGGCATTTTTGAAAGAACAGAGTACCAAAGTGTAATTTACCCTAAATATTTTTTTTTGGGTGGTCTACGAGGTGCTGCTCAATCGATTAGTTATGAAATACCATATAGACAAAGATTAGTTTTATTCTTGTTGGATAGCTCCACAATGACGACACAGCTCTCCCACCAAGATTCTTGGTTAAGTTGGATCAACCCCAAACAAGTCATCCTTATGTATTGTTCTTATGGGTTTCATATGAATTATGAGGTTTGTCCTTAACCTCTCAAAATCAAGTCGGTATCAAGAAAAAAAAAGGCTTGTTAGTACTAGTTTTGATCTAATAATAAATCTAATTGCATGTATTGATGCATAGTATATACTACGAACAAAAGATATGTAGTCTTTAAGTTGAGATCAGAGAGCAAATTAACAGCTTGAAATGTCAATCAATATCTTTAATTGAAAGATCAAATTGAATACTATAATTTCATCTTTAAAAAATTCCATTAATAAGATTTATAGATAGTTTTCATAACTGAACATTAAGGTCTTGCACTTTACCTCAATCTTGTTGCTGGTAGAGCATCTTGACCACCATAGTAATCCTTAACACTAGTGGTTGAAAAATCAAACTTGTTCCTCCACTTCCGAATAGAAGCCACAAGAACTCTAGCCAAATCCACAAAAGGGCTTCCTTGTGGCTTCTCACGGAGATAGAATCTGAACCCCAAAACAAGAATTATGGTAGCAATGAAGGTAGCCACAGCACAGAGACCAAACCCTAGTCTCCAACTTATGTTACTCTCAACGTAGAAAATGGCAGTTTCGCTGATGACAGAGCCAAAATGGAGAGTGAACAAGAACCAATTGAAGAAGACTGATAGGTGAGCTGGTTTATCATATTGGTTTGCTCCTAAAGTTGCTAATACGAAACGTGAGCCTCCAAAACCAATGGCTGATAGGGCTAAACCAATGTATAACACAGAGTATTGGAGTCCTGAACGGGATTTGCACAAACCAACTTCACATGGTTGAGGCCTCAAGGATTTCAATGCTGCACTCAGGGTTAATATAAGTGTGCCCTGTAATTAATCAATGGTTAGGAAAATATAATTTTAAGTTCATCATCATAAGATATATATATATATATATTTGAAAAAGCTTGTTTATATTTTCTTTTAGGTCAAAGGATCAGTTTGGTCTTAATTGTATGTCTTGATGTTCATTTTGGTCCTTTATATCTCAAGATTCATATTGGTCATAAATGTTGGCAAAATGTTTCATTTTAGTCTCAAACTATTAAATGTGGTCGTATTTAATTTATCTCTTTTCAAGTTCGAATGTGACAAGTCTAGAGCTACATGTTGCTTTTGAAAAGTATTTTCTCTATTCAGTTGGAGACGTCAGTAGACGAGATCAAATCAGATCCCAAAAGCGGGCTTCTGAATGCGACGAATTTAAAACTACGAATTACTCTTAACAATATTTTTTCTATCCAGTTGGGACCGTCAATAGATGAGATCAAATTGGGCTTAAAAGTGGGGTTGGTACCAAAAAGTAAAAAATTATGAAAAATCGATTCCAAACCCACTTTCGAGCCCAACTTGATCTCATTAGTTGACGATCCAACTGAACAAATTAAAAAAAAAAACTCATAAAGAGTAACCTGTAGCTCCGAACTTGTCGCATTCAAACTTGAAACCAGAGAGATATGATATGACCAATTTCGCTTGTTTGATCAGGAAATGAGTGATATGCTTTTGGGACTCAATTTGACCTCGTTTTCTGATGGCCACGACTTAATAGAGAAAGTATTATTTGAAAGCAACATGTAACTTTGAACTCGTGACTTTCGAACTAGGAACGAGAGAAATATGATCACATTCAATAGTTTGGGACCAAAACAACACATTTTGCCAACGTTTAAAACCAATATGAATATTTTGAAACATAAAGGACCAAAATGAACATAAGGGTATATATTTAGGACCAAAATGACCCTTTGACCTTTCTTTTATTATAGGTAAAAAATCTCAAATTGGTCCTAAATGTATGGGGTAGATTTCAAATCGATCCGAACTGTTTCATTTTTTCAATTTGGTCCTATATATTTCTATAATTGCTCATATTAGTTTCAGACCTACTTTTGGTATGCGATTTGACCTCATTAATTTGCTAACTGTCTCAACTAGACAGAGATATAACTCTTTTAAGAGTTAGCATATAATTTCAAACTCGTCGAATTTGGACTTTAAAGTGGTGTTCAAAATTTAGGGAATATTCTACGATCACCATTAAATTTACATAATTTTAGAGAAAATTTACTATTAGGTCCCTGAATATACACCGAGTCAACTAATTAGTTTCTAAATAATCAAATATATTACTCAGTTCCTAAATTATTACAATTGTCAATGATTTGGTCCTTTAGTCAAATTCAAGGACCAAAAAGTACAATTCAGTATAAATTTAGGGACCAAATAGTATAAATTTAGTACAAGTTTGGGGGACCGAAAAGTATAAAATTAATTAGTTCAAATTTAGGGACCAAATAGTATTAATTTAGTACAAAATCAAGAACAAAAAATTATAAAATTAGTTCAAATTTAGGAATATAATAGTATTAATTTAGTACAAATTCAGAAACCAAAAAATATAAAACTAGTTCAACTTCAGGGACGTCTAAATTGTCATTAGGAACAAAATAGTTGATAATTGAAATATTTCAGGGATCAAATCGTATATTTCAATTATTCTGAGACTGATTACTCAGTCACCAAATAGTAAGTTTTCTTTATATATAAAGAGATTAACATACAACTAATTAATTTATGATATCTGGGAGATTAATTACCAGGAGAGAGACACCAGAAGAAATGGAAGCAACTATGAAAGATCCAAAGAAAGAATCAGCGAGGATGGCAGCAACAACAGGAAAAAAACTTAAACAGCCATTTACTACATTAGAAGCCTGAGCTGCATCAATGCTCTTAATGTTGTATTCTTTTATCAAATACACTATCAAATTCTCTGTCATTCCTGTGCTTGCTATTGCCATTCCGAACGTTGCCCCTGCATTAATTACATATATATATATATGTATCATTTCACAAAACTATATATTGAGAAGAGGAGAGAGAGATATATAGAGAGAGGTCTAGAGAGAGAAAGTAGTGATCACCTGTGATGAAGGGAAATGTTATGAAGCCTCCTCGCTTGCCATGAGTAGAACTTTCATGATCCATTATTGTGCCGCACTCTCAAACACCTTGAGCGAACCATCTATCATCACTCACTTCTTATTTATAATATATATATTTTTTTGGTAATACTTCTTATTTATAATATATGTTCCCTTGATTATTAGCTTTAAGCAACAATTATTTTTGGATATTATTATAAAATAATAAATATAATAAGGAAAATTAATATATATAGGAGTCACACCATATTTATATGTATTAAAATGATATAATGATTTCTTGGCCGTTGGTGTGTATTAATGCTACGTTTGTGAGAATTGATTAAGACAATTGAAGGGCTTAATGAAGGCATATGGACGTTGGAAGCAACATAAAGTGGAATTTAAACAAGGTAATTAAGTTTTTTATGTGTATATATATATATATATATATATATGAAACATGTATATATAAATATATGTGTCATGTTTAGGGATGATCATGGGTAGGGTACTATGATACCCGAACCCGTATGTGAGCGGGTCTCAAAATCAATCTCCATACCCATACCCGATGGGTAGTCTTATCCCCATACCCGGACCTAGACTCGGAAAAATTTTAAAATAAATTATTTTTTATTGATATAAAATTTATATTCATCCAACTTTTTACATCTATAACTACTAAAAATAAAAAAATAAATCATAAATATGAATACATTAATGAAATATTTCAATATTTATAAAAACTTTAATATTTTCTCAATATAAAGTGTCAAAGTATTATATTTTTTATATATAAAAATATTTTTATTATTACTAATGGGTATATGGGTAGGGTACGGGTAGGGTACCACCATACCCGGACCCGTACCCATTAAGGATGGGTTCGGGTCCAGACCCATACCCATAGGGTAAATTTCAGGGTCCCCGGCCCATTGGGTATGGGTATTTTTTTTTCGGTAAACGAAAGTTTAGATGAGTTGGGCCCCGGGAGTTCACCAAGGCCAGGGCAGGCCTCCAGGCTCTATGAGCGCTTAAAGAGGTACTTACAGAGATCGCCTACCAACAAGGTCCTCACATCGGCAGTGGGAATCGAAATCACGACCTTGTGGGTTATGAATCGACTCCTTACCAACTGGGCCAACCTTTGTTGGCTTGGGTATGAGTATTTTGATCATCCCTAGTCATGTTGGGTAAAAAAGTGATGAGAAATGCGTGAGAAGATTAAATAAGTTAGAGATATAGAAAGTAATAAGATACAAATATAGTTTTATGTATTTGGATAAAGAAAAGGTGTGGGAGACAGAGTCCTCCTATTTATCTCTTTTGTGCAGGAGTGATAGATCAAATAGGCGAGTACTGGGTTGTTGTAACTTCGAGATAACGCGTTTGTGTACTCACTGTATCGGGTGATATATATGGCTAAATCAACTCGTGAGAGATATGAATTACTTTAAAGAAAGTGAGATACTCGTGCCTCAGCTCAGGAGCACGCATATTTATTTACTAACAGTTTGCTCTTGTTTTAGTTGTTTCTCTTATTTTCAGGTAGCAACTCTAACAATTATTTCATGGCGATGAAGGATTTTATTTGGTTTAGTAATAAATGTTTGATTTTATAAACATTAGGCAATAATATAATTTTCGTCTCTATCAATTTTTGATTTCATTCTTAATGTTTGTTTACTGTCAATTTTGTTCCCTAAAATTTCATATTTTGATCGATTTTATCCTCTAACTATCTCTATTCAATAAATTAAAGACAAACTTTATCGTATTTTTCAATTCAAATTAGACAGGACTTTTGAGGACAAAACAAGTGAGAGTAAATAAAAATTTGGGATGAAATTAAAAATTCATATAAAATTTAAAACAAAAATAGTGCCTTTTCCTAAATAATATTTATTATATATATAATGTGTTGACCGGAAAATTAAATTCATTTGCGTGTGTATATATATATCTATCCCCACATTTGGATGGAGATATCATTAGAACTTTTAATTCAAGGCCGGCAACCTACTACGCTAAACGCCTAATTAAATTAAAACTAAATCACATGTGATTCTTCTAATTACTTATATTAATTATAAGGGTAAATTTACTCTATATGTGGTTTGCACGTATTTTATTTTGGTATTCTGTACTTCAAGAAGTGTCATTCAAATGGCATGTCATCATTAACACAATGTGCCCCTTAGATTTACTTTTGTTAATAAGATTTAATGGCAAGTGAACAAGTGACACTCATGTGACCATTATTAAGGTATCAAAGTGAAATATGTGCAAAGTAAGGGATACTAAAGTGTAATTTAATATCTAAATTTATTTATTTATTTTGATTGTCTGCTCAATTTTCAAGATTTCATCATGACTAATTTGGATTTAATCTGCATCGTACTATTGGCTATGATGAAAAAGAAGAAAAATGTTTGGTGAGTGATTAGTTTTTGCGACAATATTTTTGTATGAATGAATAAGGCGAGCAACCAAAAATAAATAAATAAGGATAAATTCTGGTTCCTTGTGATTTGCACGTATTTTAGTAATTTTACTTTGGTATCTTGATGATGTAGTCATGTGCATGTCACGTTTTCACTTATAGTGTTAACTGTGATAACCAATATACATGCTACTTGAATGTTTTTTTAAGGGTAAATTATACAAAAAGGTCTTGTGATTTGACCCATTTTCAGATAGGGTCTCTGTGGTTTAAAAAGTTACAAATAAGAGCCTGTGGTTTGCTCCGTTAACAAAAAGGGTCCTGAAGTATATTTCCGTCTAAAATTTGACGGCAATTTTGGCTAAAATATTATTTTAAGACCCTAACTATTAATTTTTATGCGTTTGAGTATTCCCTATTTATATGAGAGAGGACTTTAACGCAAAAAAAAAAAAAAGAAAAGTTTCGTAATAATTAATGAAATTTCACCTTTCTCTCTCAAGCATTTAATCTCAATTACCTCAATAATCAGATTGAATCTGAAACTTTTAGTGGCAATGTTATCAGATTTTCAATGGCAATGTTGGATCGAAGTTTCATATTCAGTTTGATTATTGAGGGTAATTGAGATTAAACGCTTGAGAGAGAGAAGGGTGAAATTTCATTTATTACTACAGAACTTTTTTTTTTGTGTTAAAGTCCTCTCATACAAATAGGGAGTCAAACGCATAAAAATTAATAGTTAGGGTCTTAAAATAGTATTTTAGCCAAAATTTCCGTCAAATTTTGGACGGAAATATACCTCAGGACCCTTTTTGTTAACGGAGCAAATCACAAGCCCTTATTTGAAACTTTTTAAACCACATGGACTCTATCTGAAAATAGGCTAAACCACATGGCCATTTTGTATAATTTACCCTATTTTTTAAACTACAAGATGCTAAAGTGAAAGACGTGTAAACTATAAAATATCAAATTATAGCTAGCTAGTGTACTTTATTTATAATGATGATATTTTTATTAAAAGATAGTCGAATTGGAGAGTACTGAGTTACTTATGGAGAGATTAATGATTAGCTTTTTTGAGCTATTATTGAATGAAATATCATAAAGTTGTCAATGATAATAGGCCCAATAATTAGGAGGCCCAAATGGCGAAGCATGCCCTTGATCCAGCAGGCTACAGACCCACCAGATGGATCACATAGGCATGAACGCCCTGTGTCTCGTCATCAGGTGTGGACGCCCACAGTCACGAAGGGTGTGGGCGCCCATGCACTAGCAAATAAGGAAACATTCCCTGAATCAATCAGGAGCCAATTAAGGATCGATCAGGATCCGCTGTCAATCAAGGCAAATCACTCAGAGATCCTTTCCCTTAATAGCGCCTTAGCCATCAAGCCACCTTTCACAGGAAAGGAAATTGCGTGGGAGCCAAGGATCACAATCAAATCAGCCAGGATCACAATCAAGCATCCATGCATTTATGGCAAGATCACGCCAGATCACTCTCAACCAGTATAAAAGGTTAACCCTTCACACTGGAAAAAAGTACGCTCTTTACTCAGTCAATTGAGATTATTGAGCTCATATCCCTTACTAACTTAAGCATCGGAGGTGAATCGCAGGGCCACCCCTTTGCGTTAATTGACTTGCAGGTAACTTCCGACTCAGAGTTGCCTCACCGAACCAGATAATGACCCCCGGCCAGAACCAAGTTCATCACTAGCGCCGTCTCTGGGGACTTTCATACAAAGTCCTATTTTAATCTTTATCTTAAATTGCTGGTTTATGTCTTGATTTTATTTTCTGAACGGGATGAACTCCTGGGATAATTCACGTAAATTTTTTCTTTATATGTCTTCTTTAACCTACATGTTCATCTGAACCAGAGAAAGAAAAAATGACATCAACTCCAGCTGATCATCAAACCCCGGGAGGCTCAGTGACTCAATCCGCATAGGATTCGGCGCTCGCTCCTCCGCCCGAATTCCCGATCATTCAGGAAGCCCCGACGCTGTCAAACCCAGCCCCAGCGGGGCAAGTCACCATAACACCAGATGATGGGATTGCTGCCTTCAAGGCTGATATGCGAATGGAAATGGAAGCACTCCGCAGAGACATCCGAAACATGGTTATGGGAAAAGGGAAGCAAGTTGCTAAAAACCTTGGGAATAACAACCCAGAACCGACTCCATCAAGCGAAATCTCTGGGAGCCAAGAGCAGCAGGCGCCCTCGAGCTTGCCACCACCGACTCAAGTGGCAGCTCCCAACCAGCCTACTCAGCATCAAGCGTGGTCCGACGCTTATGCCTACCCACCATAGGGGTACTACTACCCTCAAGGATACTATCCCCAGTACTACTCGGGATATGGCGTCTATGGAGGACCCAGTGGGGTGTATCAATCAGCGGGCGTCTACGATCCCGTAATGCCGTCGAACACATCGGGACTTGTGAGACCGCCCCCACCAGCAGAAGGAATTCTGGCACCTCACGTGCCAGCTGCAGAACTTGACAAGAACTACAAAATGCCAATGAAGCTGACGCCGTACACAGGCGAGAAAGACCCGGATGATCACTTGCTCAGTTTTAAAGCTGCCATGAACATCTCCAACATGGGAGATCATCAAAGGTGCACACTTTTCCCAATAACCCTAGAAGGAACAGCTCTAGATTGGTTCTCAAAACTCCCGGCGGGCTCAGTCCATTGTTTCAGAGACTTGGAAGACATGTTCAAGAAACGATTTGCGACAAGCAAAGTGTACAAGCAGCCGATGGCGGACTTGACTGACATCAGTCAGAACAAGGGAGAACCGCTGAGAGATTACTTGGCAAAGGTCAACAAAACTTGCTTGAACATCAAAGAGGTTGATGACAAAATAGCGGTTTACTCTTTCCTTGCGGGGATCAGACCGGGCCATGCCCATAAGGAACTCACTCACAGAGCCCCGAAATCAGTGGGTGAATTACTTTCAATGGCCGAAGAATTCATAAATAAGGAGGACCTGAACAATACTCAACGCGACCGCTTCGCGAGAATTGAACCAGACGCAAAGAAGCCGCAAAGCAAAAATTCCGAGAGAGCCAGAGAAAGCTCGAGGGGAAGAGACCGTAGCAGGCGTCCCCGGTCTCCACCTAGAGGGAAGCATACAGTCTACACAGTGCTCTCGGTCACTCAGTCGGAAATCTTTTGCGAAATCGCCAATACGGATCTCCTCCCAAGTCTCCCTGAACGCCCCAAAAGAGCGGGTCGAAATGTGGATACCAGTAAGTACTGCAGGTATCACAGAGGAGAAGGACACACCACTGATGAATGTATCACCCTGTAAGATGAGATAGAAAACCTCATTCGGCAAGGATGCCTCCCATCCAGGTTCATCAAGAAGGAAGGGAACAAGAGAGCTAGAGATGAGAAAGACGCCCGGGAGGCGAAAAAATCCAAGGGCGATGATGACAAGAGAGGAGATCGACGTACACCACCTAGAGAGGACAAACCAACAGGCATCATTCACATGATCTCGGGCGGCATCGAGAAAAACGGGGCAAAGACCCCGCACAAAAGGAGAAAGGTGAACCGGTCTATACTGAAAATAGACTACAAAGAGTCATCCACCGAGGAGAAATGGGTCGAACCCATAGTCTTCACTGACGATGAACTGTGGGTGGTCAACCAGGACTATGACGATCCGATGGTGATTACAACCAAGATTGGTAACTTCACAGTGGAAAGGATCATGGTGGATCAGGGCTCTTCCGCAGATATCATGTACAAGCGATGTTTTGACCAATTGGGTATCCCCATGGGAGACCTGAAAGACCATTATGGAACCCTGATAGGCTTTATAGGAGATCAAATTCCAGCCATTGGAAAAATCGACTTAAGACTCACAGTGGGAGAATACCCCAGAATAACCAGCAACACCATCGAATTCATAGTGGTGCAGGCACCCTTAGCATACAACGTCCTCCTAGGACGCCCATCTTTGAACAAGATGAGAGCAGTAATATCTACTGCACATCAGCGCATGAAGTTCCCAACTCCCCAAGAAGATTAATGAAGAAGAACGAAAAAGAAAGATGAGAACTCCCGGAGCGGATGACAACGCCAAAGAAGTGGTAAAACCTGAAGTCCTGAACTGTGAGGTGGAGGATTTCAGAGATGAGGTCGAAGCACAGAGACCAAAGCCGAGATGGGATTTAGAAATGGTCCAGCTGGGAGATGACGCGGAGAAAACTGTGCAAATCAACATGCTGCTGCACAAAGCTGAAAAGGCCGAACTCATTCAGCTCCTTAAGGCGTCCTCAGACGTCTATGCCTAGCGTCCTGCTGATATGCCAGGGATCGACCCAAAACTCACCTGTCACAGCCTCAACACAGATGGAAGGCCTGGAGTTACTCAGCGAAAGCGCGTGTTCGGCCAAGAACGCCAAACGGCGATCAAGGAGGAAGTGAGCAAACTCTTAGCTGCAGGTTTCATCAGAGAAACCAAATATCCTGAGTGGCTTTCCAACGTGGTGTTGGTCAAGAAAGGCAATGGCAAATGGAGAATGTGTGTGGACTTCACCGACCTGAATAAGGATTGCCCAAAAGACCACTATCCATTGCCTAACATCGACAAACTAGTGGATGGGACCTGTGGTCATTAGACCATGAGCTTTCTGGACGCCTTCAGCGGCTACAACCAGATCAAAATGAATCCTGAGGACGCCGAGAAAACGTCCTTCATCACCGAGCTCGGGACGTACTGTTACACAGTGATGCCCTTCGGGTTGAAAAACGCGGGCGCCACCTACCAGAGAATGATGGATTTTTTCTTCAAAGATTACATCGGGAAGAACCTGAAAGTCTACGTGGACGACATGGTGGTGAAGACCAAGGAAGGAGGAAAGCACATTGAAGATTTGAAGGAAATCTTCAACCAGCTGAGGAAGTACCAGTTGAAAGTGAACCCCTCCAAGTGCGCCTTTGGAGTCAACGGAGGAAAGTTCCTGGGATTCATGCTCACCCACAGAGGGATCGAAGCAAACCCAGATCAATGCAAAGCCATTCTGGAGATGAAGGCTCCGAAAACGGTCAAGGAACTCCAACGCCTCAATGGCAGGCTAGCGGCTCTTCATAGGTTCCTGTCGAGGTAGAAGGCGCCTAGCGCCTCCTCAGCAATAAAGCTTTGTAGCTGCAAATCTTTTCAGTTTTATTATGTCATTTCTTTAAATTCTGTCTTTATTTTGATTGAGATTTACTTTCAACTCATCATGTAAGCCGTCTCACGACGCACAATTCTCCATTAATAAAACAGTATTACTCATCACGAGTTCTCTTTAAATTCAGGTCTGCTGATAGATGCTTACCGTTTTTTAAAACGCTAAAATCGAACAAAAAATTCAAATGGAACGAGGAATGCAAGGAAGCCTTCCAGAAGTTGAAAAAATATCTGGCGTCACTGCCCATTCTGGTAATCCCAGTCAAAGACAAGCCCATCTATGTCTATCTGGCATCCACGAACGACGCTGTCAGCTCCGCTTTGGTGATAGAAGTGGGAGAAGAACAAAAACCCATCTACTTCACTAGCAAAACTCTCACAGGAGCAGAAAAGCGGTATCACCGCCTCGAGAAGTTAACATTCTCATTACTTCATTCAACTAGGAAGTTGAGACATTACTACCAACATTACCAGATAATTGTAAGAACAGACAGACCCATCAAGCAGATGGTAGAACAACCAGACATCGCCGGAAGAATGTCGATTTGGTTGGTGGAAATCTTGGAATATGGGATAGCCTACGAGCCCAGAAGGGCCATCATAGGACAAGCGTTGACAGACTTTGTAGTGGAGACGACGGGACCCGAGAACGCCCAAGACTGGACATGGAAGGTACATATCGATGGAGCCGTATCAAACTCACAACGAGGTGCAGGAGTAGTAATGCAAGTCCCAGATGGCTCCATCGTGGATCAATCAATAGAAATTGAGTGCCCAATTTCCAACAATCAAGCAGAGTACGAGGCCCTGATAGCTGCACTGAAATTAGCAGCGAACATCGGTGCCAAAAAGCTAGAAATCTTGGGAGACTCCCAACTGGTGATACAACAGATGAACGGAGAGTATGAAACCAAAGAACGAAGCCAGAAAAGTCACAAGAAGATCTGGTAGGTACTTCATCAGACAAGGCGCCTTATACAGGAAAAACTTCAGTCACCCTGGAGCCAAGTGCATAGCAGGAGACGAGATCAATAGAGTGTTGACCGAAGTCCACGAAGGGCTATGTGCAAGCCACCAAGGCCCGAGGGCGATGCGAAGGAAGATCCAAAGAGCAGGCTACTTCTGGCCCACACTCCAGCAAGATGCTGAGAACGTTGTCCGTTCGTGCGAGAAATGTCAAAAGTACGCCAACATGATCCACTCACACACAGCTCCCCTGACCGCCATCACTTCTCCATGGCCTTTTGATCTTTGGGGGATCGACATTGCAGGGCCATTCCCAATGGCTACTTACCAAAGAAAATTTCTCATAGTCGTAGTGGACTACTTCACAAAGTGGGTGGAAGCCAAAGTTGCGGCGTCTATAACCACGGAAGCCATGGAAAAATTCGTGTGGCAAAACATCATCACCAGGTTTGGCGTCCCAAACACATTGATATCTGACAATGACGCTCAGTTCACGAGCAAGAAGTTCCAAGACTTCTGTAAAGTCTGGAAAATCCACCACAAGACCACCTCGGTAGAACATCCTGCCACAAATGACCAAGTTGAACATGCTAACAGGATCATCATACAAGGAATCAAAAGGAGACTGGAGTCAGCTAAGGGAAGATGGGTTGATGAACTCCCCTCAATATTATGCTCATACAGGACCACAAAACAAACAACAATGAAGGAAACACCCTTCGCCTTGGCATATGGGCATGAAGCAGTGATACCTGCTGAAGTGAATGTCCCAACCGAGAGGATAATCAATTACCCGAGTACCAATGATGCCAACTCTAGACTTGAAGAGCTGGACAACTTGGAAGAAAGAAGGGAAGTTGCAGCCATTAGACAAGTGTTGGGAATCCTAGGCGCCTAAGGCAGCGGAAGCAAAAAAAATAATTAAAAACGCCTAGGTCCTATGATTCCCGAACGGATCCGCTAGCAGAATTTTAAACTTTTGGTTAGTGTTATACCTCACGAGTTTCAATATGATGGTTGAACAAGGCGAGTTCCACGGAGTCCACTCCCAGCGTTCTCCCTCTGCCAGTAATCCACACGAACAGTTTCTTTGAACACCGAGGTGCTAGCCTCCAATTCTTTTCTCCAAAAGAATCTGGGACCAATCTACAGACCTCTGACTTCAAGAACCAGCAATTGAGGTGGCGCTTAGAAGAATCCCCCCACAAGAACTCCTTCTTGCCTATTCTTCTCTCACAAACCCTAATTATAGAGTAAAATCGAAATCCCCTAACTCTTAGAGAAAGTCGACTTTCTCTTGTGTGTGCAAAGGAATATTTTCTCTCTCTAACTATTAGGAGGAAAACCAAATTAGGGTTGCATAAAATTGCCTGTGTCAGACTTTTTGTTTTGGTGCAAGTCGACTTGCACTCATATATATAGACTAAAATTTGGTGATTTAATAATTCTTAAAATAAAGATATTCTGATAATATAATTATTTTAAGACTTGAATTTATAATTATAATATTACCTTAATATTATATTTAAATTCAAATTGCAATCTTGGAGAATCAAATTGAGAGATCAAATCTCCCAATGGGACCCACCAAGATGGCGCCATCTCCCTCCTATTATCCTTGGAATTTTATAACTCAAAAAATTTCCTTATTTTTGATTTACCAAAGATTCTGAGATGAGATCTTCACCAAATCTTTTGAATTCAAATATTTTGAAATCTCCATCAAATCTTTTGAATTCAAACTTATTATTTGAATTAATAAAACTCTTTTATTTATCCAAATAATTCCTTAGAGGTGCCACCCTCATATTTGTTGGAGATTGTGCCCTAGGGCCAATCATTTTATAGATATGTTGAGAACATATCAATTAATTTATGGAGATAAATTAATGGTTATCATATTATTAGCATGTTTACTATGATAACAATCCGTGATTAATTATGAGATAATTAATCTAAAC
>QANZ01035005.1:80958-94791 GCA_003254925.1 Chamaecrista fasciculata
GAGAGAGAGGGGATGAATAAGAAAAAGAGGAAGAAAAAAGAAAAAATGATGAGTGGAGAGAGAAAGTTGTAAGTGTAATAAATGAGGGTATTGAAAATTACTATTTTGCTAAATAGTTTTTTTATATTTGTATTAGAGTATAGGTAATTATAGGTATTTGAGTAGGGGTATGTTAGTAATTGGGTATGAAATATGTAATGAAATGAGTTGGTAATGAAGTGTAATTTTTGTAATGACTTTATAATTGAAAAACAAACACCCAAATAACACTGTAGCTTAAGTTATGTAATGAAAATGGGGATAATGAAATTGTAATGGGATTATAATGACTTTATAATGGAAAGCCAAACGCACCTAAGAGAGATTAACCAAATGAAGAATTGTTCTCGAGGATGGCAAGAGAGTTTCCAAATCCAAGAGAGGTTAGTACTTAGTACAAGGTATTTGGGAGCAAGGGCTGTAATGTGAAGTAAAAAGTTTGTATGCCAAGAACGATCTTTTATATCATTAGAAAGGGAGAAGGGAGTAGCTTTAATTTCTCTCAAAATCTCTTGAGGTAAGGTAAAACAAATGTTGGGTGATAGAGAATCAGAAAGAGGCAGAACATCACTAACAAGCATATTATGGTCATTAATACTAAGAGTACCATTGGGAAGCCAGAAATCATTGCAACAGGAAGTATCTTGACCATTAGTGATGATTCTTTTAAGGCCTAGATTGAAAATATTAAGATCTTTATTTAAGCCTCTAACAAGCGATCTGTTGGAAGTCTTAAGCTCTAAGTTTCTACCATATTTTTGAATAAGGATCTGAGTGAGACACTTCCATTTGATCTTAGCCATAAGACAAGCATTGAGTTCAGCACATTTTTTAATAACAAGACTTCCTAAACCAGTAAGCCTTGCAATTTTTTGCCAACTGACAGCATGATGTGGTTGATTCCTTTGAAAAATGTGCAAATATTGATTCAGACACGAAAGGTTTTACTAAAGGAGGAGGATCAAGTCCATTTGGCCTTCACGAACATAAGCCATTGGCACAAGCAATCAGAGAACAAGATTACCCTAAGAGTGTAATAATTGAGAACTTACAAGTAAAAGATGCAGAACTGCAGTTTTCAGGTGAAAATAAAACCAAAGCACAAACAAGGAATCTCCTCTTGTTGAGTCTAAAAGTCCTAGTCTAGTAGCTGATGTTGATTTACAGCATGTTGCCAAAAAACAATGCTTCTTCTGATGAAATCAGGAACAAAATTTTATTTGAGGGCGTGTTAGGACAATGCAATGATTATGCAAGTGCGTATAGAAATTCCAATAATCATATTTCTGCTACACATGAAGTTAAAAATAGAAGTCTCTCTCTCTCTTGAGTTCATGTTCTGATATTAGTTTCAGTCTAAAAACTCATGCTCAAATAGTATAATATCCAAATTTACAAGTACTTTAAAGCTTATTATTTCTTGTACAAAGTAGCCAAAGCTAGCCCATACCTTTTTTCTTTTTTATTTTGCTGAAAGACTACATTACAAAACATCAGCACAAAAACATCACACTCTAATGATCCAAATTCCCCCACACATCACTTGTCTCACTTAGCCTTGATGATACTCGTACAAGGTAGCACATATCAAATAATAGCCCATATTAATAGCCCCAATCACAACTAACAACCAATACATATTATCCAATCTCCCTTCATTAATATCATTTGGAAACCATTAGGGGTGTTCACGGGCTGGGTTGGGTTGGGTTTAGGGCGGAATTGGTTCGGGCTCATTAATTTATTTGGCGGGTTGGGTTGGGTTGGACTAAAGAAAATAATTGAGTCAACCCAAACCAAACAGTGGCGGGTTGGTTTGGGTTGGGTTGGCGGGTTGGCCCATACTAGTTTTTTTTTTATTTTTTATATATTTATTTTATAAAAAATTTGGTCTCTCTTAAATTTTTTTCTTTAGTTTGGTCCTTCACAATTTATTTTTTATAGACTAAATTGAGAATAAAAATTTATTAATTGACCAAATTGTAAAAATAATATTATTTGTGATATTAAAATAGAATTTTAACTAAATAAAAATTAATTTTATTTTTTATTTAATATTTTTGCGGGCCGACGGGTTGGTTTGGGTTGAGCGGGCTCAAAATCTTGAAACCCGCAGGCCGTAGCCCAACCCAAGCAACAGCGGGCTCAACTTTTTGAACCCAAACCAGCCCGCCAAACCAACCCAAACTAGTGGGTTGGGTTGGTTTTAGCGGGTTGACGGGTTAGTCCAACCCAATGAACACCCCTAGTAACCATCCTGTATTTCTCCTCACAACATCAATTATTGCTGTGCTTAAATAACTTCCAATGGCTATCACCAATGATATCATAGCCGTTGAAGTACTCTTCAATGACTCTGGAAACTCTTGATAATACAATCCAACTTGTCCTGGAAATTGAAATGCCACACCCACTCCCCCCAACACAAGTTGTGGACATAGCCAAAATGCAGACATAGACATATTATTATTATTGTGAACTTGCTTTAGCCTCTTTGATTCAACCACAGCTGAAATTGCTAGGCTCAAAACTTGGAACACGTGGCCTGCTCCTATTCGCTGCAACGCCGTTGGATGCTTACGAATGAGTTTGTGCCACGTGGGGTATACTAGTCTATCAAGAAAGGTGAGGGTAATGGGTGTAGAAATTAGTGCTACAACAGGAATGGATGCAGGTGGGAATGTGAAATGGGGTCCCATGTGACGATTCATTGCTAGAGCTTGAAGGACTACCAAGCTTGATTGGATACTAATTGAAGTTGTTAAGAATATACTTGTAGTCCACAGTGGAAGTATCCCTATTAGAGTCTTGAAATCTTCTACTTGTTGCACTTTACATAATCTCCATGGTTTTTCTGCTACTTTACCATCTGAGTTAATGTCTCCCTTAGTTACAAGTGTTGCTCGGTTGAAGAACCTACAAGCAAAAGCATTTTATGGTTTAGATAATGAAGAATAGTTCCATTTGAGTTAGGTAGGACCACTCTCAAGTCTCTCATCATGTATTTAACACATTTATATGCTCAAATCTCAAAGTCAATACCATTGGTTAAGGTTGTTCACATCTAATCCAATCATAAGTGACTAAAACAAATCATCTAATAGATTGAGAAAAAGATGAAAATCAATTGGTTTGGTTTGGTTGGTTTTAAAAACAAAAAATCGACCAAATTGAACCATATTAATATTTTAATTAAATATTATTTATATTATATTAAATAAATAAATAAATCCCTATATCTGAATCTAAATTTCACATTTCTCATTTTCCCGTATTTAGTTGTCACTTACACACTTAAAGCTCAGTCACTTTTTTATTTCACAATTCACATTTTCATTCTTCATTATTCTTTTTTTTTTTATCACTTCATCTTCAACTTCAATTCCATCCTTCATCACAATTCAGTTAAGATTATAAAATCTAGTCACCCAAAGATGAAAGTGCTATTACAATCAATTTGACCCCTATGATAAACTACTAACTGAAATCTAATAATAAATCTAACTATCTTTATGCATGATATTATTTNTTTTTTTGTCTTTTCTTCCATTATCCAATAATCTAAATATGTTCTTGTCCCTCTTTTCTGTAGTGTCTCAGATTTGGTTTTGTCCCATTGTGTTATGTATTTCTCTTGTGTGGTGTTGTTGAAAAATATAATTTATGACTTATTATAGTCTAATTTCTCCAAAAATTAAGTTGTATAATGGTAATTAAGACGTTAATAGAAGAACTAATTTACAATGAATCATGAATTCTCAAGAACTATAATGCAACTTGGAAACAAAAATGACACCACACACATAATCTAAGAACAAAATGAATGTTAGTTTACCCTAAACATTAATTTCTTATAATTTACCTCATTCTTGTTGATGGTAGAGCATTATGACCACCATAGTAATCCTTAATATTAGTGGTTGAAAAATCAAACTTGTTCCTCCACTTCCGAATAGAAGCCACAAGAATTAACTCGAGCGAAATCCACAAAAGGGCTTCCTTGTGGTTTCTCAGGGCAATAAAATTTGAACCCCAAAATAAGAAACATGATTTCAATGAAGGTAGCAATAGCACAAAGACCAAACCCTAGGCTCCAACTTATGTCACTCTCAACATAGAAAATGACAGTCTCGCTGATGACAGAGCCAACAAAAAGAGTGAAGAAGAACCAATTGAAGAAGACTGATTGGTGGGTATGATTATCATATTGGTTTGCTCCTAAAGTTGCTAATATGAAACGTGTGCCTCCAAAACCAATAGTTGTTAGGGCTAAACCAATGTATAAAACAGAGTATTGGAGTCCAGAAGGGGATTTGCATGAACCAACTTCTTCACATGGTTAAGGCCTTAGGGATTTCAGTGTTGCACCCAAGGTTAATATAATTGTACCCTGTAAGATTAGAAATATAAGATTTAATTGATTTGTTTGTTAAAATATTAATTTGAATTTAACAATAAATATCATTTTTAAATTCAATTTTTTTATTATTATTTCAACAAAATCTAAAGTTACATCAGATTTTTCATTAAATTTTAATTGACATTTCAACAAAAAGATTAAATAATTGTAAATTTGTAATTGTATATTTAATTTTAAGAACTAAATCATATAATTTCGTCCTTCAAATAAAAACTAAATTGAGATTATTAAAATAATTAATAACTATTATCTATCACATTATTTAGTTCGACTATCGATTTGAAAGAGTAAATCAATCAGACAGTAAACTGAACACATTTTCAATTGATCAATTGATTGAAGGGTTATATCATGACAACATTGATATATATGGATAGATAGATTGATTAACAATTAAGTATAATGTGTGGGAGATTAATTCCTTACCAGGAGAGAGACAACTGAGGAAATGGAAGCAACCATGAAAGATCCAAAGAAAGAATCAGCAAGGATGGCAGCAACAACAGGAAAAAGACTTGTACAGCCATTCACTATATTAGAAGCCTGAGCTGCATCAATACTCTTAATGTTGTATTCTTTTATCAAATACACTATCGCATTCTCCATCATCCTTGTGCTTGCTACTGCCATTCCCAACGTTGCCCCTGCATTTACATATATATATATATACATATTATACATATCGATATCTATGGAGTACAGACAGTACTAATGTAGGAACAGGACACGATACAGACATGAAGATATATTATTTACAAAATTTTAAAATTACATTATACAATATGATATATGTATACAAATATTAATAGAGAGAGAGATCACCACTGATGAAGGGAAATGTTATGAAGCCCCCTCTCTTGCTATGACCAAGACTTTCATGATCCATTGTGCCACACTCTCAAAGCTCAATTGAACCATCTATCATCACTCACTTCTTATTTATATTATATGTTCCCTTAGTTTTAAGCAATAAACTATATATAACTTTTGGTTTGATTAATAATTAGTATTAAATGTTTGATTTTATAGTTATTATTTTGGTCAAAGTATACTTTTGGTTTCATATCTTTTGCTTAGGTCTCAATTTAGTCCTTCATTTTCTTTTTTGCATTTTTGGTCACATATCTTTTGGTATGTTGCATAATTGGTCTCATATTTTTACAAAAAGTTCCATATTATGGGGCTAATGGTAGGAGTTTTTGCAAAGATATATGAGATAATCAAATTAAATTTGTAACAAAAAATATATGAGACTAATTTTACATCTAATTAAAAGATATATGACAAAAATACAACAAAAAAAGATACGAGACAAAATTGAAACCTAAACAAAATATATATGAGACCAATAATATGTATATATATAATGTGATGACAAGCAAATTAAAATCAATTTGCGCGTGTGTATGTTTTTATATTTATCTCCACATTTGGAAGGAGGAAATATCATTAGAATTAACTTCTATTAAAAAATTTCACTTCTTCATAGTTTTAACGACTAAATGTGACTATATTTTTCTTTTAAATTTGAATGCGATGTGTCTCGAGCAATATGTTACTTTTGACTAGTTCTTAATTTTGTTATTTAGTTGAGAACATTAGTAAATAAAATCAACTTGGGCTCTAAAATTGGCGGGTTTCTCATTTCATAGTCAAACAAGCGAGGTTTATCATATTTCTCTCATTTTAAATTTATTGGAACGAGTAGGAGTTATGAGTTACTCTTGACGAGTATTTCTTCTACTCAGTTGAGACATTCAACAAATCAGGTCAAATCAAATTCGAAAATGATTTTGGAACCAAAAAGTGAAAAATTGAGAAATCATATATTTTCAAGCTCGATTTGACCTCATTTGTTGATGGTCCCAACTGAGCAAAAGAAAATATTTGTTAAGAGTAACCTATAATTTTGAATTTGAAAGAAGAGAGATATGACCAACTTTACTCGTTTGACTGTAAAACGAGTGACCCACTTTTGAAGCCAAATTTTGAATTTGTTTACTGATGACCTCAGCTGGACAAAGAAAGCACCTGTTTTAAAAGTAACCTATAACTCGAGATTGGTTGGACTCAAACTTAAATTAAGAAAGATAGAACCATATTCAGTTGTTGAGACAAAGAAGTGAAACTTTTGAAAACTTTGTAGGATTAAAATTGTAAAAGAAAAAAAAAGATAAAGAGCTAAATTTGTAATCTACTCCAAAGATAATAGAGCAAAATTACAATTTAGCCTTTTTTTAAATGTAAATCTCTTCAAAATCTGTACTCACACCCTACACGTTATACTTTAATTTATAGGTAGAGGTACTCCTAAAGTATGCGATCATTTTTAGTTGTACCTTTAAAAATTTTTTTGATCAATTGTATCTCCAAAGTATTAGGTGTGTTTCATTTTGATCCATAAGTTATTCTTCATTTTGTTTTAGTCTTGAAAATGTAAACATTTTTTTGGATGATTTGATCTATCTCGTAAAAATATTAATGGGCTTATTTGATTCTCTTCCCTACCAACAATTTTTTATTTTTTAAAACCTAAAAACTTTAAAAACATGTTTTATGACATCAAGTCAAAATTTTTGCTTCGTGAAATATTTTATTTTCCTTAATTCCAATTCATTTATTAGGAGATATATGAGAGAAAAATATAACATATTTATGTAACAATAACGAATTAATATATATTATATATTTCTTTAATGTTTTCATCATTTGCTTTCTACTTGTGTTGTTTTATAGTTTATTTTTTTTTATCTTAATTTTCTTTGTCCTATGTGTGTGCCTTTTCATTGTAGCATTGTTGGATAATAATTTATCTTTTTATTCTTCATAGTTCATCCAAATGTTTTTTTTTCGAGCTGAAATTCATACAAATCTTGAATAATGAATTTGTCCACTAATCTTTTATTTTGTTCATTCAATTAATTTTGTTTAAAAAGTGAATTCATTTCAATATAATTCCATGGAAGGTCATGACAAACTTTAATTAGACTCCAAACGTATAGATTTCTTATTTTTGAACTTTAATTAGCATATTTTTATAATAGTTTTAATTACAATTACATTGACGTATGAACTTTATATAAAGAAAAGTATGAACTTTGAACGTCCTAAGCATTTTTTTTATTTGATTAATTTTTATAATTAAAGAATCACAGGTGATGCATCATGCATATATAAGAATTATAAATTTCATTAAGAAACTAAATGATCATTAATTTGAGTGAATAACAATGGAGACAAGAACACACATAAATAATTTAAAAGGATTATTTGTAGGAAGAGGAAAACAAAAACTTATGAAAAATGGGTACAAGAATATATAGAAATAAAAGAATTGTGAGAACGATTCAATTTGAAGGAGAAAGAAAATGCAATGAGATATAGAAAAATATTTGGAAGAATAAAAATGGTAGCACAACGAAATATTAGTTAAATACTTAAATTGATTAGATAAATATATGTCATCTTTTAGCAACTCTACAGCAACAATTATGAAGTATATCAATATTTTAATTTGATTGAAGATGATTAATATCGCCATATATATTTTACTTTAACTTCTATAATTTTAGTGGTCATTATACTATTAATTACAAAAGGAAAAAGTTAAAAATGACCACTAAAATTATATAAGTAATGACAAGATATGCTAAATATATAGAGAAACATCACCACCCCAACAAATATNTCAGTTATGTCTCTAATGTTTCATTTTGTTCAGGCATGCCCTCAACGTGCAACCAACGTTTCAATTATGCCCTCAATTTTGACTCAATGCACATGTGGCAATTTTTTTTGCTTATGTGTCATTTTTTTTGTTTGACTTGATTACGTGGCATCATGACTGGGCATTCTTATTTTTNTCATTTAAGCAATTACATGTAATTGGTTTTGTTATTAGAGGTCACTTTTTCATGCTTATACATTATTTCGAGTCTCGAATCATCACACAATTATAAAAGTTTCTAACAAAGAAAAATTGGCATATACCAATCAGATGAGTACATAAAAACGTAACAAGCACATTGACACGTAAGTTAGCGTGTTATGTGGCAAAGCAACAAAACTACATTTATATAAGCCTGCAACAACTTAAAAAGATTAGATAAACGTCCACTATTTTTCTCGTTTATTTCTCTTTTAAAATGTGTCTATCCATTTATAAAGTCACAAACACAAACTCTCTCAGATCTCTCTCTCATCCACTTAGAGAATCCCATCTCATAAAAACAATCACATTAAGTACCATCATCTTCAATTCTTCACCATCATCATCTTTGTCATCGCCATCAAACAAACAAATGAACCTACTACCCTTGGAATGCATCAATTAACAAATCAATTCTTCATCTCACTTATCATTTACCAGTGAGAGGAGGCGAGAGGGAAAACAATGAATAGAAAATGCAGATGACGCACGAGTCACTTTTGGCTAGTAAACAAAAGGAAAATAAAATACTTTAAAATATAGAATGAAAGCCTCACATAGGAACAGATGAGTTATTATGTCGTGGGTGTTTATTTGATCAATATAAAAAGAAGAGCAGTTGTGTCATAGTGTTTGTTTGGTTGAAAGCATCACTAACAAGATCTAACTCTATTCATCATAAAGCATGACTCTTCAATAACCGTACGTTGCGGTTTGCTGGCACCATTTCAAATGTTCAATAAAGAGAAAAGATATGATGGTTCATTGCTTTTGAGAGGAGGTTGGTTTCAAAAATTAAAATAGTTGTGAAGGTAAGTGATGGTTCAATCTTAACTCTTAAGCCTTATTTTAAGAAGGGTATTTTAGGAAATTAAAGTTGACACAAACTCACACTTTTCGGTAGTAAAGATTTAGTCCAACAAGAACACCAACACATAGGAATAAACCATGAAGAAAGACAAACACTAAATAAAAAAACTATTGAGGTGAAGTCATCTCTTATCCCGCCACACATTTTTTTTTATTCTCTAAAATGTGATATTTAATACTTCACATATTGTAAAGTTTAGAAAAAGATCAGATGAGATAGAAAGAGAAAATGTGAATCTCATACACTTTCAATAATTTAAGACCCCTTCTTTCTCGATTTAAACTTTACTAAATACACCAAATATGACACATTAGAGGATCCAAATTTCCAACACATTACTTATTTTGATTAGCCTTGATTTCGATACTTGTACAAAGTAGCACATACTAAATAATAACCGATATTAATACCCCCAATCACCACTAACAACCAATACATATTGTCCAATCTCCCTTCATTAATATCATTTGGCAACCATTTTGTATTCCTCCTCACAACACCAATCAATGCAGTGCTTAAATAATTCCCAACGGCTAAAACCAATGAGATCATAGCCGTTGAAGTACTCCTCAATGACTCTGGAAATTCTTGATAGTAAAGTCCAACTTGTCCTGGAAAATGAAATGCCACACCCACTCCCACCAACACAAGTTGTGGACACAACCAAAATACAGACATATTATTATTGTTATTGTGAACTTGTTTCAGTCTCTTAGATTCAACCACAGCTGCAACTGCTAAACCCAGAACATTGAACACGTGGCCCACTCCTATTTGATGAAGTGAGGTGGGAGGTTTGCCAATGAGCTTGTGCCACGTGGGGTATACTAGTCTATCAAGAAGAGTGAGGGTAATGGATGTAGATATTAGTGTTATAACAGGAATGGAAGCAGGTGGGAGTATGAAATGAGATCCCATGTGACGATCCATTGCTAAAGCTTGAAGGACTTCCAAGCTTTGTAGGATGGTTAATGGAATTGTTAAGAATATACTTGTAGTCCACAGTGGAAGTATTCCTATCAAAGTCTTGAAATCTTCTACTTGTTGCACTTTGCATATACTCCATGGTTTTGCTGCTATTTTGCCATCTAAGTCAATGTCTCCCCCTGTTATCAGTGCCGCGCGGTTGAAGAACCTGCGAGCAAAACCATGAGTGTCTTCCACCTATTTATGTTAACATTGTAGGCAAAGACTAATTCTATTTTTATTAGGTAGGATCACAAGGACAAAATAGAAAAACACTTAAAATAAGTAATTGAAAAGAAAATAAGGTCAAACTATACATTTTGTCCTATATCTTTTTTTATTGCATTTGTGGTCCTGTATCTTTAGGTCAGTTTTCAAATTGGTCTCATATATTTTTTTTGTTGTAGATTTGGTCTCATATCTTTGTGTTAATTGTAGAATTGGTCCTATATCTTTAGATCAGGTGCAGAGGTGGTCACATATTTTTGGGTCAATTGCAAATATATGTGACAAATTTTGCAACTTAACCAAAAGATATGTGATCAAATTGGGACCTTTTACAAAGATATGAGACTAAAAGTGCAACAAAAAAGATACAAGACCAAATGGGAACTCAGGTAAAGATATGAAATCAAATTTGCTCTTTGACCAAAATATAATATTGACCATTATTTTTAGTTTTTAAAGCTTACTGATTTTCTATTGGTTAAAAATATGCATCACTCCTGCTTAATTAATACCTTATTTAATTGCAGATAATATCTACCTCCCTAGATTTTCCCCATTTTTTTTGATCTTCCATTGATTGAGTCTGCTCGACAACGATTCCCTCACTATCAAATTTCTCAAAAACATTATCATATATTTCTCACTATCAAATTCCCTCACTATATTTGTACTTTACCTCAATCTTGTTGTTGGTAGATTATCATGATCACCACCATAGTAATCCTTAACACTAGATTCAAACTTGTCCCTCCACTTCCTAATAGAAGCCACAAGAACTCGAGCCAAATCCACAAAAGGGCTTCCTTGTAACTTCTCAGGGTGATAGAATCTGAAGCCCAAAACAAGAATTATGGTAGCAATGAAGGTAGAAACAAGACAGAGACCAAATCCTAGGCTCCAACTTATGTCACTCTCAACGTAGAAAATGGCAGTCATGCTGATTACAGAGCCAACATGAAGAGTGAAGAAGAACCAATTGAAGAAGACTGATTGGTGAGCTTGCTTATCATATTGGTTTGCTCCTAATGTTGCTAATATGAAACGTGTGCCTCCAAAACCAATAGTTGTTAAGGCTAAGCCAATGTATAACACAGAGTATTGGAGTCCTGAAGGTGATTTGCATAAACCAACATCACATGGTTGAGGCCTCAAAGATTTTAGTGCTGCACTCAGTGTTAATATAAGTGTACCCTGTAATTAATCAATGGTTAGACTAAAATAATTTATCTTTGTTATTAAGTTCATCAATCATAAGAGAAATATAGAATTTCTTTTAAAATTTTGTTTATGTTAATTTTATTATAATTTTTTATATGAAAAAAAATTATTAGATGACTTACTTTTAATTAGAGTGGATAAGTCAGATTCTAAAGGCTGATTTATTAGCCTTATAAAATAATTTAAGGTCACACTAAAATAATTACATACTTTTTGATTAATGTTTTTTTAACCGGTCTCAAATTAAAGATTGGTAAAAAAGCAATGAGCTGAACTTGGTTAATTTCAAATGGGAAAGGAGGGTAAATTATAAAAAAAGGTCCTGTGGTTTGACCCATTTTCAGATAGGGTCCTGTGGTTTAAAAAGTGTCAAATAGGGGGTCTGTGGTTTGCTTTGTTAACAAAAAGGGTCCTGAGTTACATTTCAGTTCAAAATTTAACAGAAATTTTGGCTAAAATATTATTTTAAGACCCTAATTATTAAACTTTATGCATTTGACTCCCTATTTGATGAGAGAAGGACTTTGACACAAAAAATGAAAAGTTTCATAATAATAAATAAAATTTCACCATTAAGTTTAGTTTCTCTTGCAACTTAAATTATAATTCACTCCCTAACAAGATTTCTTTTTTACACTTAAGTCTTTTTCTTATTATAACATGATCAAAATCGTAAGAAAAATAAACAAATTGAAATTTTTATCAATTTTAACCAAACAAAAAAAAAATCCAGCCACCTCTGAACAACTTATAGAAGATCCTTCCTTAACGTCTTGCTTACCCACTTTTTTATTTAACAGGGACCAAGCTGAAAATTTCATAAAACAGAATGGGCCAAAAATATAATATGCGCTAAAAGGCTTTTTCATCTTCTTCCTCTCCACCCGACTCCCACCCAAATAACCCATCGATCGCACACGTCGAAAAATTCCATTGTCGGCGTCGTTTTCAACAACCAAAACGCCGATAAAATCGTCTCAACGAGAGGAAGAGATCTATGGTCTCAAATTTTCGAAAGGCATCCAAAATGAAAACGGTTCAAGATCGTGAAAGTTTCGAAAACATAACCAAGTTCCATACTTGAATCAAATGGAGTTTTTACAAATTTCTTGTCACAAAAATGATCCCCAGGATGCAAAATGAACATCCATGAACTCATTCATGAAAAACGAAATCAAAGAAGCCGATTCAAAGCCTTAAAAAATTTCCGAAGAACACCATTCATGGCTTGTCGGCGTCGGCAAATATGGAGTTCATAAATTGCATTTCTATCCAGATTTTAGTGCAAATATGAATCACAAATTCCAACTAACATGTTTCACAAATCAAATGCGAAATTTTACTCCTCAGAATCTTGATTCATTTCCGCAAAAACCCGCCAAATCTCTTCCTCTTTTCTGAAATTAACCCCCAAATATGGCCTCTGAGGAACCCATAGTTCGTTCCCCTCCATCAATCGCGCCTTTCAAGTACTCCAATCGGGTCCTTCTGAAAACCCTAATGGAGAGAAGCGATGGAGTGTTGGAATTGATTGGTCAGAAGATTGTGATCGGCGGGTGGGTAAAATCTTCCCACGAGGTGAAGAAATCGTTACCGCCACCGCCTCAATTGGTTGATGATAAGGTTGGTGAAGCCAACCAGAACAATTTGTCGTGCGTTGAAATTCTTTAGTCTAGGATTCCTCTGATTCGGTCGAATATTGTTGGGTTTGAAGAAGAGGAGGTCGAATATTGTTGGGTTTGAAGAAGAAGAGGACGATACTGGTTTTTTTTTTTGGGTAAAATTGATAAAAATTTTAATTTGTTTATTTTTCTTATACTTTGATACTATTATAATAGGAAAATGACTTAAATGTAAAAAAGAAATCTTGTTAGGGAGTGAACTATAATTTAAGATGTAAAAGAAACTAAACTCAAGGGTGAAATTTCATTTATTACCATGAAACTTTTCATTTTTTGTGTCAAAGTCCTTCTCTCATCAAATAGGGAGTCAAACGCATAAAGTTTAATAATTAGGATCTTAAAATAATATTTTAGCCAAAATTTTCGTTAAATTTTGGACTGAAATGTAACTCAGGACCCTTTTTATTAACAGAGCAAACCACAGGCCCCCTATTTGACACTTTTTAAACCACAGGACCCTATCTGAAAATGGGTCAAACCA